>KV003125.1:0-55881 GCA_001598015.1 Dorcoceras hygrometricum
GGTACTATTCATTTATATAATCGTGTTAGCACTTTTCCTTGCGACTGATTAATGTGCTAACGACGTCGTTCCATTTAGTTATACAAATATCAGCAGGTAGTTTGTATTTCGTCTGCTGATTGTTCTAACGACACCGTTTCATTTAATACAAAGATCAGCAGGTAGTTTGTGTTCGTCTGCTGATCATATTAACGACATCGTTTCATTTTATATTTATTCTTGCGACTGGTACTGTTCACCAGCAGATGCATTTCTTTTCATTTCAGCAGGTATTAGTCTTGCGACTGGTACTGTTCATTTCGACTGGTTTTTCTCTAAATCAGTTCCAGTTCAACGATATGTTTCCAAAGTCGAATCCATACTCAGTAAAGTTTTAAAATGGGAAGCAAATGTTTTAAATAATGGAACCCGATGTTTTAAAGAAATGTTTTAAAGAAAGGATTGTTAAGGAACAAAAGATGTTTTAGATTATGGCATAGACAGTTAAGGTCACCAAGGAGAAGGGTGAGCAGTTGTCAAGATGTCAATTGCCCTTTCATATGAGCTATATGCTAGAACTGATATCGGAAGTCATTTTGATCAAAGTGCAACACGGACCAAATAGAACTTATATGCCATGATCAACTGAAAATGGAATTGAAAGAAATGAGAAACTGGACTATCTTCCCCTGTTTCTGCCATTGAAATGTTTATGAAAACGATACTGTATATTGAAGTTCCTTAACACCTACGTTTTCCGTGTCATAGTTATATTGTTTTGGTTAGGATATGCTGTATTAATTCAGTAGCAATGGTTGTATATTTATCTCAAATAACAGCTGTTGAAATCCGCAATTGCCAGGTTATATGAAATACCCTGTTTTCCGCAAAGTTTTTAGCAGTAGCGCGCATATTTGAGTATCTGCTGATCTTCGAAATTGTATTGTGTTTTGTTTCTTGTTGGGTTATAAGGAATACAGCTTATAACAAATTATCTTTTAGCCCTTCTTTTATTCGAAAATTTTGTTTACCCCATTTCTCGTGGCCCCATTTGGTTTGGGTGTCACACAGCACATAATTCACCATCTTTTCTCTCTGGCACACCGCCTGACTTAGGCATCGGAGGGCCTTCGCCGGACTCACCTCCGGCGCCCTCTGACCTGTGTTTGTGGCTGCAGGAACCAAGGAGAAGCACTTTCCATCTTCTAGTGCCCGACGCCCGAGCTCCTTCTCCCGACGTGGTGGTGGCTCTTCGGCTGACAAAATTTGGCTACATCAAATATGATAAAATTGACTACGAACGTGCTATGTTGCCTACTACTGTTACTATGATATAGTTGTATATTAAATGATATATTTTACTTATTTTAAATGTCGAAGAAACATGTTGGAATATTTTGAGCTGAATTCCATCCATGGTCCTTGGGTTGGTATTAAAACAATTAGAAAGGTTTAAGTGTAAATTAAGAAGTATAAAGGAAGTGGTCAAATTCCGATTAGCTGACACTTGGCCATTTCCATTTCGAGAATCTCATACCCCACCCCAACCCAACGCTGTCTACTTCAAGGATTCACCGCAGATTCTTCCCTCAATGCACTAAAAAGAATACGTCGGTGCTGGAGCTTCACACTTCAGTCTCTCTTCGTGGGCCCGCTTTTTTCGGCCATGGAATCGTGCAGGCAGGAGGCATTTCTGGGTCTAATGCTAGCTCTTCTCTTTCTTGAAATGCGGCTTTATGCAACTGTGGATGCTGCTCCTGGTGGGTCCCCTTCCTGTGTTGTGGCCTGTCGTGGTGATTGGTGAATGATTTGGGTGTTTTGTGATGTGGGTTCATTGTAAATCTTCTGAAGTTTCGATTTTTCGCTTGGTTTATTGGTTAATTTGCATTTGCATTTTGCTTTATTTTGGGGTTTTTGTAACAGTGAGCCTGTTTTTAATTTGTTTGAGGCAAAAATACATGCCTGTGTTCTATGCATGTGTGATTCTCGACTTATATTAGAATACGGATATGGTTGAATGGAGGCAGCTAGAAAATTAGCTAAAAAGTATTGCTATTTCTCCATGCTGCAGTTGAAGCACAATTTTCAGATGACCAATGGCCAATCCAGTATCATTCTATGTCCTTAATTTATTTATTTTCATTATTTTATTCCTTGGTTTGAACTTGGAAGGCTGAGTTGTGCTTTTTATGTAATCCAAGCTTTCTTGGTGGTGTTATTTTGTTTGGCCTTTTTTGGGAGAGAGAGCACCAGTTCTTTTTAATAATATAAACTACCATATCAAGTACTCATGACCGTTGCATTTCCTAAGTAAAGTGAAATACTGTGGGTGATAAATTTAGCAAGAAACGTTTGTCATTGCATGTCACCTATTTTGTGACTTTCCCAGCTGCTTCCTTCTTTTTCCTTTTGTCCCTCAGTATTGTATTTCCACGTTTTTAGGGGAGATGATGCTTAATAAGGCTGAGGATTCATCGAGTGAAGATTATTATCGAACCTTAGCATTGTTGATAAGTTTCACGTGCGAGATTTCCATATTTTCTGTGTTGAGATATTTATTGTATAATGTGATTGCAATGCTACCCTTTTATTTATGAGATTCAGTAATGCGTTAAGGTATTAAAAATATCTGTATATCAACGTACTTTGAAAATCATTGCCTCATTGCCATGGTTTTGTTTCTTCTCAAATGCTTGCAGATTGCCCGTTGGACTTGAGCTCGTCTAATTTTACGCTAGCTGCCTCCCTATGCTCCAAACAAGATGACAGAGGAAAATGTTGCCGATACATTAATGCAGTAATTGCTGTTTCTGTCTCTCAGTATGCAAATTCAACAAGTAACTTGGGGGTGGCTTCAGATTTGTCCGAGATCTGCCTCCGTAGCATATCTAAAACTTTTCAAATATATGGAGTAACCAGAAATGCAATAGTTACCTGTGGCTTCGGAACAAAAATACCTGTTAATTATAACTGCCAAGGATTATCAAATGTTTCCCAAATGCTGCAGACTCCAAAGTTTAGTGATGTTATGGAAAACTGCAAGGTGTCTTTATCACAGGACAATGCTTGTAGAAAGTGTTTGAATGCCGGTATTATATATCTTCGAAATCTTCTAGGGCCTGTAGATAATGTGACATTGAGTACTTGTAGGGATGCATCTTTTATTACAATTGCAAGCCAACTTGATTACATGTCAACAATTGATGTTGCAAGCTGTTTCTTTGGAGTTCAGGGGTTTCTCACGCCTCCAGGTATGAAAATCGGGAAATTAGTTGTCTTTTTGTCTACTTTGTTGAATAGTTTGTACACTTTCTTAGTTGCATTGTAATTTTTATTTCCAATTTTAGGATCAGCCGCTACTCTACTTCCCCCTCAGGCACCTTCAACTCCACCGGTTGCTGCTAGTCCAGCTCAGCTTTCTTTGATAGCACCTTTTAAGGAAAAAGTTCGTCCCTACCACATTACAATCATTCCTGCAGTGGGTATAGCAGTAACAATATTAGCAGTGGCAATGATGGTAGTCTTTGTTATCCTCATCTGTCGAAAAAGCGAGGAGCTGGAGAGCATTAATATGAATGATAAGACGTCCCCAAAAGCCATTCATCCATCCTCCAGAAAATTTCAGGATGGTATGTGTTAAAAGTCTATCTAGTTGCATTCAATGGTGGAAAATTAATGACTTTTAAAGACTTTCATAGATTTTAGAAATTCATTGTTATTCAACAATGACTTTTATAAAATTCATGAAAGTCTTGTGGTATTCAACATTGACTTTTAAAAATTTCTAAAAGTCTGTAGATATTCAAAATTTTAATGGACTTTTAACAATTTTTCATAAAGTCAATGATGTATAAAAGTAAATGATAAGGTACAACAATAATGTCAACAAATTTCTTTGTTTGAAGTTAGATATTTGAATGAATTTATAATTTCTTTCCTCTTTTTTTTCTCTATTCTCTTTAAATATTTGTCAGTCTCTTTCCACAATCTATAAAAATAAAATTGTATTTATATACTTTTTAGTTGATTCGGGCATAAATCTTTTCTAAATTGCTAAATTACCAATATTTTATGATTTCAATTCAAAATTCTAATAAGCCAGATATTTCAATCTTTTTAATTTTAAAACTTATTCCGTAGTTTAATCCATAACATATATCAATATTGGTAATATTGAATTATAATAATAAAAATAATTCAAAGATCTCTATTTTTAAATTTTAATAGTTGAACAAAAATGAAAAAGTGCATTGTTAAAATTTATTTAGAGACGATAATAACTAATATTTTAATTTATAATTGATATCTTTTTACAAAACTAAGAATATTAAAGATTATTATCTTCATTTGTATATTAAATATTGAAATTTTATAAGGTCAAAAAATATAGGTATATAATATAGAAGTAGCAATACATTATTTTTAACAAATTAAATTTAGTTTTTATAAATTAAAATTAGTTTTTTAATTCTTAATCTAATTAATATTTCATTTAAGTATCACGTTACTTGTGTAATGCAACGATACATTTTTAAAAATATTTATACACATGAATACTTATACAAACTTCTATATGCATAAATATATAAAGCTATATATATGGAACAACAATATGAATATTTTATAAACTGATATTAAATATTTAATGAAATTATTTTATATTTTTTCAGATAATAATTTTATTTTATTGTTTATGTTTAATATATAAAATCCTTTGAATACTATGGAGAAGTTTATAAATTTCTATACAAATATGCGAAGATAAATCCATAGTAGTCTATGAAAATCATTACAACTTTGTGGAATTCTATGGAAGTTAATAGAAATCTATCAAATCCATAAACTTCCATTACTTAGAAAAGTCATTATGCTTTTATTTCATCACAGAGTATTTTATTCTGATGTCAAAATTATGACAATTAATTTTCGTTTGGCCTAGTCCTAATTGAATGCATTACAAATTTATGTGAAGGTCCGCCCTCTATGTTTAGAAAATTCAGCTACAAAGAAACAAAGAAGGCTACAAATAACTTTAGCACCATAATTGGTCAAGGGGGATTTGGAGTTGTGTACAAAGCTGAGTTTCCAGATGGTCTAATTGCTGCAGTGAAGAAGATGAGCAAAGTTTCGGAGCAGGCAGAGGAAGAGTTTTGCAGAGAACTAGAGCTCCTTGCTCGCCTACACCATCGTCATCTTGTTTCTCTGAGAGGTTTCTCTATTGAAAGAAATGAAAGGTAACACATTAATATATTTATCATCTATCCTGCATCAAAAGTTCGGGCGGCATTTAGTTGAACATTGCCAGAGAAGTATAATGCAAGTAACATATTTGATGGCAGGTTTCTTGTATATGAATTTATGGGAAATGGGAGCCTAATGGATTATCTACACAGTATGTTTCAATGTTTCTTTCAAACTTAATGACTGGTGCTGTAGTGATACATATTCAAAAGGATTCTTGACTGATACATTAAGTGCTTAATTTTTTGTGTTCAGCACAAGGTAAAAAACCTCTGAGCTGGAGTGCAAGAATTCAAATTGCTATCGATGTGGCGAATGCATTGGTAAATTCTGGCATTATGCTGACCTACACAGGTCTCTTATTCTTATATATTTCCGATTTGTTGGTGATAACGTTTGCTTGTGCAGGAATACCTCCACTTTTATTGCAATCCTCCTCTGTGCCACAGAGATATTAAGTCAAGCAATATATTATTAGATGAAAAATTTGTTGCCAAGGTAATGCCATCAAAATAGTTGAGAGAATTTATGTTATATAAAATGAAGGTGTGGTTTAGGTGGTCGTGGCTAATAGCATGTATGCGAGTATTTGATCCTATGTTTTTCTTAAAGTCGCATTTTGCAATACGCTTAAATGTGCTCATGTTTGCATGATCCTTCTAGGAAATATACTCATCCAAGTACACTTGCATTATCAATTGTGCAGGTTGCTGATTTTGGCCTTGCACATGCTTCAAAAGATGGTTCTATTTGCTTTGAACCTGTGAACACCGATATACGGGGAACTCCAGGTTTCATAAAAATTACATCCGATGGTATTATCTATCAGCTTGCGTAAGGTTTTTTGTTATGCTAAATCTTTAATTTTGTCAGGTTATATGGATCCGGAGTATGTAACGACACAAGAGCTAACAGAAAAAAGTGATGTCTACAGTTATGGAGTTGTTTTATTAGAGCTAATTACAGGAAGACGTGTAATACAAGATAACAAGAACTTGGTTGAGTCATCCCACGTGTTTTTGGCCTCAGAGTCGAGGATAACTGAGATCGTGGACCCAAATATTGGTGATGAGTATGACTTTGATCAACTTCAAACCATAGTGGCAATAATTAGATGGTGTACCGAAAGAGAAGGGAGGGCCAGACCTTCAATTAAGCAAGTTCTCAGGTTTTTATATGAAAGTACAGACCCTTTACATGGTGATTTTGTTGAAGCAGTGGAGGACGAAGAAACTGGAAGTAGGGGAAGGAAAAGTAGAGGCAAGAATGTGTTTTTCAGTGGGGATGGGAAGTGCCCACCTTCTTCCTCGAGCACGTCTAGGTCATATTGCAGCCGAACCTTCCTCTTGGAAGCGAGCCCCCCTCAGTCGCCTAACAATATTCCTTCCATTTGAGGTTTACATTTCAAGGTTACCTGTGTGTTATGATTAAGAGAATATGATTCTACGATAACATAGAATGGATGAGGTGCGGCTAATTTTCCTCTATGTTGTCGAAATTGGTGGCTCGAAAAGCTTTAGTAAAGAGAATAACTGCTGAGGCATACAAGCGAATGTATCTTGTTGTTCTTGGGTGAAAATTGTTTGATGCAACTGTCCATATTTGAAGAGGATCACACGGAGCAATCAGTTAAACGACAGTATTCACATTACAGCAATAGCATGTAATCTTCCTTCTTGATGTATATTTAGAGTTTTCCAGACAGTTCAAATTTTGTCAAAAAGTGGTCAACTTTGTGTAACCTGTAAATATCTTTGAAGATTGGTACTGCTGACTTGCTATTTAAGTCTTTGGAATTGGAAGGCAAGTGCAGATCTAAGAATTCAACTACTACAGGTGCCTCCTTGTGTGTTCCTGTGTTCGTACAGTTTTTTTGAACTAATGAATTATATTATTATTATTACTATTGTTATCGTTGTCGTTGTTTATTTCTAGTTATTTTATTATAGCTTGTAAGTATTTTTCTGATAATATATGATTCTTTATGGAAAAAAACCATAATCAAAACAACCTTTAATGTATTTGTGATTCCTTAGATACCATTTGAACCAGAGCTGAATTATTGTATTTATCCGAGAGTGATTTCACTCCGGAAGACCCCGAGTCCTCTATTGCAAAGGATCTTGGCAGGTAAGGTGGTGACATGAGCGTGAAAGGGATTGGCAGGTAAGGTGGTGACATGAGCATGAAAAGGGTTAAGAATAAGTTTTATTTTTATAAGGGCTAAAATCACTTATTTTGGCTTTTTTACCCCATATCTTCCTTTTTTAATAAAAAAACATCTCAATTATACTAGCTATATGCATAATTTGTCATAATAGGGGTGGTGTGGCAATTTAAAATAATATTGTCATTTTTCAAATGGTCATATACCCACACGTTAGGCTAGTAACTTGGTTATATATGGTCACTTGGTAGTACTTTGGCTAGATTTTTTATATAATAGTGTAGAAGTAGAGTGTCGAGACGCAGAACAAATTAAATTGAAACCATTGCTGGTTTCTCAGTTCATGACAAACTGGGAGTAGTTGCAAAATAGCAACCTTCATCTTTCTTACTATAAATCAAAAATCGATATGAAATGTTAATATACAGAGATTTTTGGTTGATCAGTTCAGTCATAATTCGTCCCTCATGTCCCAACTAAAAAACCTTGGACAATACTAAGTTAGACAGGAAAACATGTTACAGTCTCATCGAGGCAAAAGAGGGAAGTGAAGTTCTTTTCTAGCCATCAATAGCAATAAGAAACTTCTGCTTAGATACAGGTTCCTCTCGCAACACCACGACATCGCCCATCTTTTCTAGAAGCTCCTCAAGATGATTCACGCCAAAGGTTTGATAATCGAGAGGTCTTTTGTAACGTTGCTGGTATATCTGCTCAAAACAACCGAGAAAAATTCGACATGAGTAGCTAACTAAAATTTCTTGGAGTTCATACTTGAACTTGTCGAGGCTTTGATCAATAATTCGGCAAGGACCATTCATCTCCAAATTAGATTTCTCCCTTTCCACAGCAACATCATTTTCACCAAGAATAACCCTCTCGTCATCAGAAAACTCATCCGAAGACCCAACTCCAGCCATCACAACAGGCGTGTTATCCAACTGGACGCCCTTAGCTTTCTTATTATCCCTCCTGGCCAAAATCAATGGAGGAGAACCACCAACTGATCTGCATTTTGAGTTTCTTAGACAGACAAACTTCTTTTGGCTTTTTCCCTCAATAGCTATCACATCACCCATTTTCTTCAGAAGACTGACGAGCTTCATAGCGCCATATTCAGAAACATACAGAGGCCTCCCATAAATTTTCTGGTATTCTGATGGAAGGCGTGTTAGAGGTAAACCACCACCAGCTAACTCAAGCAACTTCACCAGTTGTCCCTTCAAACCATTTAAATCTCCTGGTTGCACCCATATCAAGTCACTCTGGCCACTAGAAGTAACAGTATTGATAGAAATGTCGTTTAGACCATTTGGAAGGCTACAAGATTTGGATGTCATCGGATTTTGAGGAGGTAATACTGAATTACGACAATATTCCGAAAGACACTGTGATGGCGTTGAAAATTCTCTCGAATTGTAACTTTTCGAGATTCCCCGGTACACTATTGATTCTTCTTCATTTTGCCCATCCACAAGATCATTGATCTGGCATCCCATCAAGAAACTGGTAACCTCTCCACGAGGAGTAACTAGAGTCTTTTTAGGGGGCACAAAACCTTCCCCACGAGCAACACTAGGCCAATCCCAGACAAACCTACCCGCATTACTTAGGGCAGATGAAACACCGACCCCAGAAGGAATAACGAGTATTATTGTGTATCCCCGTTGGCCAAGAATATGGAGAGCAGGAGCAAAATCAACATCCCCTGAGATCAGCATGATGGATGATGGTGGAGGATTGTCGAGTGCAAAAAGGAACATGTCAACCAAGATTGCTTTGTCAGCTGCATCCTTCCTCCCATTGGGGACGTCTATGAGTTTGACACCAGTTCTCTGGCATCCTTCTCTTAACCGCCTTGGAAAGGCATTGAAATCCCCAAATGCAGAAAACATTGTGACAGCTCCATCAATGACTGGATGGACTCGCAAGGCCATCCTAATGTTACCAGCCACATCCTCAGGCCGCACATCACTTGGCACGGGACAGTTCTCGATGTCCCAGAGGATAACCACAGGACCCTGCAACGAATTCTGGTTCTGAGGCAACTGGGGTAAAGATGGATTTGCATTCGAAATTGCCACATGGGTGACGCCTTGTTCAGGGTATTCTGTTTGCAATGCCAACATAGGTGTACTGGAGATTGACATCACAGTGTACAAATTCTTGAATGATTTTTGCCTTCATGGCATCAACGAGAACAATATGAATAACCAGCGAAAGAAAATTTAAATAGATAACTCAAGCATCAAGGCTAACATAAGAAGTCCATTAAACAATCAAGGGTGGAACACATGATTCATAGTTCACAAAGAAGTGCAAAAATTCTTCAGGCACATAGTTCAACTTGACGACTGGATTTCTAGTCAAACATTCATGCACATAGACTATTATTTTTTTATTTGTCTATCTTACAAATGCACATGTGATTCTAAGCTACAACTCAAATAGATTATTTGTACCAATTCCACAATATTTCTCAATAAAAAAGTTCAGGGAATTGTGGATTTTCAGAGGAAGCTGTTTTTAAGTAGCTAGAGAACCAATTTCTAAAAGCACAGCTGCTCTAGAAGTCTAAAAACATGAATAGGAACATCAAAAATTCATATGAAAAAGAACACGACTTTTCACTCAATTTTCAAGCAATCTTGAAAATGAGAAATACCCGACCAATCATCATATAATGAAATTATAGAATACTCAGAAATCCTACAAATCATCACTATAACAATCATGAACAATCAAGAAAAATTGTGAAATATATACTTTCTATCAACAATTAAAGAAACAGCAAAACCATTTAGCGACTACAGATCAAATAAGGCTCAGAAAACAACTCAATCCAATAATCCATATCTTCGAATGTCTATACACATATGATGATTTCACTAGCCAGAAAGGGAAGTTAACTTGTCCTGAGTCGAGGACCACTGGGAAAATTTACCAAATACGAAAAACAAACATTTAATCGTAAGCGAATTTGTATAAAATATCTTTACCACCGGACTGACGAGGTGAGATTACTATGTTGATGAGAGAAAGATTGCCCAGAATTAACAGTTTTTGCACATCAAGGTGGCGACGACTGTCTTCCGACGGCCACGGAGAGGGATCGTCGAATTTCCGATGCGACGACGAAGAGGAAATAGCATATATCAGTAAACGCGAATTAATTCCTCAATTTAATTTGAACCGACATTTGAATATTCGTGTAATTGAAATCATACTTATCTCTCATGGTTGTATGCCAAAACAAGCAATAATTATTAGGTTTTTTCTCAGTAATTTAATTATTCTTTTCAAAGTTAATGTGCTAATCCTGTATATTTGAAAAGTCAATCATACAAGTGATAAGTCGAGAGATATGCATGAGTAGATATGGATTCAGATGAGATGAGCCGTATAACGGTTTAATTCTCAAAGCATGCCCCACAATATTTAAGTGGAAAATATGGTCCACACGAGAATCGAACCGTGAAGTCCGGGAAGTTATTCCCACATCACCCTAAATCTTACCAACTCGTTTGTGTCATTGAGTAACTTTGTAATTTAATTATTTCTTGGTCTCATGGTCGAGGGTTAAATAAACCGAATATTAAAATTATAATGTAACTTAAAGTTCCAGAAGTTCAAATGTTGGGCTGAAACTCGACTCGAATTAAAATCGAGTTCAAGATTAACTTGAAAATTCTAATATGTCAGAGCTCTTATTCAATAATCTTTCGAAGGTAAATATCTTCGACGTTTGAAATATATTTATTGAAATAATTTTAAACTCAAGTTCAATTTTTTAAAAATTAAAACATGTTTTCAGTTACACCTTAATTAGTTCAAATGGAGTCAATATAATCCGAATATGGATCGATTAATTTTTAAGTCGGATAGGAAAAACTCCAAGTTGGTTCAATTTGATTGAATGATAGTTACTTTGTCATTTTGATAATTCTATCCATTTGATTATACATTTGGTTATAATCAATGGGCATTACTTATTAATTTCCAATTCTTGTATGTTATTTATTTGTTCTTTTGAATTAGCCAAATATAAACACTTACTTTTTTTATTTTTTATTTTGAGGAACATTTGCTCAGTTTTGATGCTTATATAAGCCAAGAAAGATACAATTTTGCAAGGTGGTGGTTTAAATTCGACTAAATAGTTCACTTATATGCAATTTTTTAAGGGAAAAAAGAATACTCACACATTCATATTTCATATAACATGTGTATAGCCAGCATAGGAATGTAAAGCAAACTTACAAGAAAGCTGTCCAAGCCCAAAAACATATTTCTGAAAGCCTATAAAAGCCCAACACACACAAAGTTTCTGCAGATTCCACTTGATTGAGAAAAGCACTAACAAAGCAACTGATTTCAGTTTACGTTCTTGAAACAGTATTCACAAGTTTACCCAGGAGTGAGAGATGCTGGGACAAGACTCCTAGACAACGGTAACAGGGCAATGTACAAATCTGTCTACGTCCTATCAAGCATTTGCACATATTCATGAAGCCAGAACCCTGTCAATGGCGGCCATATAGAACTCCTTGGGCATGGTTCCCATAATAGATTCACGTTTTACGCCATTTTTAAACAGCAATACCACTGGTACAGCTTTAATCTCATAGTTCTCAGTAACCTGTGGATCACAATCTGCATCCAGGACAAAGCATTTCAGTTTTCCAGAGTAGTCTGTTGCTATTTCACTGATTACACGGTGAACCATGTTGCACGGCCCACACCAACTGGTGTAAAATTCAACGAGTACTGGAGTATCGCTGTTTAAAATCAGTTTATCCCACGAGTTGCCAGTAACGACTGAAGCTGCATCCAAAGAAAAGGCATTTAGAAAAATATTTAATCAATTCGAACCCGTTTTCAGGTAGAAAGCATTTGACTTTTCATGTCAATCAGTTTCTTGCAGTTACACCAAGACCTGTAAGCAGGGATGCAAAGTGCAACCCCCAAAGACGATTCACAGTCTTTCTTTGGTTGAAATGATTTTTTAAACTATCATTATATACCAGACAGAGGAAACAACAAGAAGATAACTTATAAGAAGGAGGCAGCATTAGGTCATTTCACAGGAAATATCATCAGTGTTTGAATCCGTGATTCTCAGACAACACAAGATTTCAAAACAATCAAGAAAAACAGGATTTAAAATATTCACAGACCGTAGGTAACTAATCATGTTTAAACAAAGGATTTGGGATTCTTAAAAGATGAAACCACAATCATGCGACGAGAGGCTAGCCCTTATCAGATTACCAACGAAGCACACGTAAACAAAATTAATCAATCAACTCAACCAAAATCTGAATCTTTTTCCCCAGGGGGCAGATTCCAAAGTCTACCATAACATTTGAAACGTTGACAAAATTTTGTTCTTTAATGCACATTTACATGGAATCTGGGTTGATCTTCACATTGTCTCATCATAACCTCAGTCAGCTGTTTATTTGAAGCTTCCGCCGATTCAATTATGAAATCACTCCATCAAATCAACCAACGTGCAAACTCCGGGCACCGCCTAAAGTATCATGTGGCGACATTCACAACCCCGCCGATTATCAAGACTCAAGAGCTACTTAAGTTCCAAAGTCAGCTCTTGATATCAATATTCAATAATGCAGACAGATGGATCTTAATACAATCTAGAAATCACAAGATCCTTGAATAGAGATAGATGCATGAAAACCGAAATCCAAGACCAACAAATCCTATAAAAAAACAAACAAAATATCGCATTTCAATTGGGAGAGATGGCTGAGTGAACTAAAGCGTCGAATTGCCAATCCGTTGTACGAATGAAGAATTTGAGCTGGGTATTCAGCATACCTTTGGTGTCACGCAGACAGGAAACCCAAAACCTGGAGGGCGACTTCCGGGCGTCCCCGATCCTTCTGTCGGGCCCAAACGAAAGCCCCAATCGATAACCGGTATGCGATTGTCCTACTGAGATCGACGTAACGACTGCGAATCGAGGTCCCTTGACAGAAAATGGAAGAATAGAGCAACAAGAACTGTGCGAGGCCATTTCAAGAACAAAATAAGTGACGCAAAAAGAAATCCAGCCCCCCGTGAGGAATGTAAATGAGACAAATGATGCCTACAAAAACATTAGTTCACGGAAAACGCAAGTTCTGAACCACCGCGTGCATATTTGGAATCGAGGAAACGAAAGCGACTGGGATTAAATTAAAATCTACGTAAGAACACGTGCAACACGGTTTCTTTCTTTTGATTTTTTTTTTTTCCAAAAAATCTATTTTATTTCGATTAATCCAAGAATTTCGTTGGCTCGAGAAAATTAATCTAAGATTTTTTACAACAAACTTGCCTTGTTTATTTCAAATCATTCTTCGACGAATAAGATACTTATCGTGAATTCAGACTATTAATTTAAAGTATTTTCTACTGAAGATCCAAACTTCAAGCTGGTAACATATAATAACTCGGTCAATTTGTGATGTTGGGTTTTATTTTAGAAACCCAATATCACATGATTTTGCAATTTTCAGCTCTGAATGTAAAAGAGATGGACATCATGATATGGTTGTCCTTCGATATTCAAGTTACTGCGGTGGATCTGATATTTATTTAGTACGATGGTCTTATGTTTTGGGTAAGAACAATTAAGGGATGGATTTTAATTCGGTAGGCCTAACCTCAATGACGATTTCCTGTGATTTTCTTCTGCTTCCCTATTCAAATAAAAAAAATGAAACGCAAGAAATGATTATTTCCCTTCACCATCTCAAAGTTCAGTAATTTACAACTACGAGATGACATAGATTAATAATATCAACCATCTGCTTAGAAATTGCCAGGTTCATGGCAATTTTTTTGCTATGAGACAGCACTACTGCACTACACTTACTGCTATTTGAGATATGATACACCAACTAATTGTTTCACTAACAGTACAGCACCCGGGCATCCTCGATCTCCATTAAACGGGTACTACATTCTGAAAACCCCGAATTTGGTACTCTCAGGCTTACGATTTGTGGAGGCAGCAACACAGAGGCCTAAGATCTTTCTCGTATCTGCAGGATCAATCACACCATCGTCCCAGAGCCTTGCTGTCGAGAAATAGGCACTGCCCTCTCGATCATACGCCTCCACAACTCTCGCTTTGAATTTTTCCTCCTCTTCCTCTCCCCACTGCAGAAGTTATACATGTTAGTATCTTTCAGCTACAGAGTATTCACCCATCGCGACAAAATAGGAATTCGCAAACCTGAATTCCAGCCTTTTTCTTGTTTGCTCTTTCTATCTGTGACAGCACGCCAGCAGCCTGAAAAGAAGCCATTTCGAAATTGAGAATAACGTTCTTCTAGGCTTCAATTGGGCGAGTTTTTCCACACGCATGCATGAATGTATAAATTAAATGAATAAGTTAGAATTAAATCCTTTTAATTACTACTTTGCTTTAAATTTTTAAGACATTGGGGCCAAATTGGGTTCCCTGCTATAGTAATTACTAGATAGTGTCTGTTCTGGCTAGTTTCTTAGTGTCTTGGTTAAAAAGTTTTGCCACATCCCCTTACGGCAATATAATGTCTCCCTTAATAACAGATGTTTTTTAAGGAGTTAGTTTCATGCACTAATCTTCTAAAATTCATGAACTTTCCCGTTAAACTCGATCTTTGTCCTCCAAACGGTGCTTCAATCAGTTTTTTACCAATAGGGTTCTAACTAATTGAGGATGTCGTTTTTGTATCACGTGGTACTATCAAATGATATCTTCAGTTTCACAAAAAGATAAATATTTTTCAAAAAACTATATGTCCAAATTCAGCTAGTTCACACTACTCAAACTGTAAAAACCAGTTTCACAAGAATTTTGTTTCAGATGATTTAAGCCAAATCTAATTACGAAATTTCAAGCATTTGAAACAAGGAAAATCTTGAAAATGTTGCCGCCAGTTAACAATGAAAAGATGAGTGAAGAAAAGGCTACCTGAGGTCCACCCATCACAGATATTCTGGCATTAGGCCAAAAAAACATAAAGTTAGGGCTGTATGCACGCCCACACATTGCATAATTTCCAGCTCCAAAGCTTCCACCTATGATAACCGTAATCTTGGGAACCTACCCCAAGTTCCATTTAAAGAAAATTAGGAGCTGTTAGATTTCATTTCCCATTTGCACACTTAAAGGACATAACCAAAACAAGTCAATATAAAAAATATAAAGAACAACACAAGCAGGTCCACTGTATTTTTAAAAGGGAGAGTTCGCTTGAGCCATCTAAAGTATGTGCCAGGATGGAAGTTCTCCAGCGAGCAAAAAGGCCAGGAGAAGCGTGCTTACTGCGGACAAGTTAATCGAAAAAATATAAAGAACAAAACAAGCATGTCCACTGTATTTTTTGTTAAAAAAGGGAGGGAGAGTTCGCTTGAGCCATCTAAAGTATGTGCCAGGATGGAAATTCTCCAGCGAGCAAAAAGGCCAGGAGAAGCATGCTTACAGCGGACAAGTTAAGATAAACTAACCTTTGCACAAGATACTGCCATCACCATTTTAGCACCGGCTTTAGCTATACCATTTGCCTCAGATTTAGAACCAACCTGCAGCACATTGTGAGATAATCTTATTTTTTAAATCTAGAGGGTACATTAAATTCAAAACCACTCGATAACAGAAAGGGTATCTGGCCCCATAACAATCTACTGAATTCTATTCAACGAGAGTAAATGCACAGAGGAAAGATGTACTGCATACCATAAATCCCGTGATGTTCTGAAGAAAGATTAATGGGATGTTACGTTGAGCACACAGCTCAATGAAATGAGCTCCTTTTAGGGCAGATTCATTGAATAATATCCCATTGTTCCCAATTATTCCAACAGGTTGCCCAAAAATTCTAGCAAAGCCTGTCACAAGCGTCTGGTCATGACAAAAACAAATATAAAAACAAAATTTATACGAGACACAAAAGGAAAAATATTGGCATAACCAAGAAAAGTCTGAAATTTATAGATGAAAAAAGCCTCACCGTGCCATACAATTTCTTGAATTCATCAAATTCACTTCCATCAACAACCCTTGAAATAATTGATCGGATATCAAATGACTGCTTGAGGTCAGTTGGCGCGATAGAACGAAGCTCCTTCACATCATACAGCGGTTCCTTATATTCAGCTACCGTATTGTGTGATCCATCCAATTTCCCAGCCATATGTAGATTTTTTACTATATTCCTCCCTATAGCTAGTGCATGTTCTTCATCTATTATTATTTAAAAAAACCATTAAGTCAATCACTGAAAAGTAAATTTGAGAGACATGATTTCAAAAGTACAATATGCAGAGAAGAATGGATTACCTTGAGCAAAGTAATCCGAAACACCTGATTTCATACAGTGCACTGTCGCACCCCCCAAATCTTCCGCAGAAACTTCCTCTCCCGTAGCAGCCTGATTTTTTTAAGTAAATATGTTAAAAAGCAAAGCCATGAAGAATTTGCCCTGTTACACGTTACAAGCACACTACTGAAACATGAGAGCAAATTTCTCATCAATTGTACAAGCTGGTGAATCATACAATACATATCTGTCATACTTTATTGTAACAATCTGAATTGCAGAAAGTAAAATTGTGCAGGACGCTATAAATCTTTAACTAACCTTTACTAGCGGGGGCCCAGCAAGAAAAATGGTACCATTTCCTTTTACCATTACACTTTCATCAGCCATAGCAGGTATATAAGCACCACCAGCTGTGCAAGAACCAAGTACTAAAGCAATTTGCGGAATACCTTCTGCAGACATCACAGCTTGATTATAGAAAATTCTTCCAAAATTTTCTTTGTCAGGAAAGACCTCAGCCTGCTTTGGAAGGAAAGCACCTCCACTATCCACAAGATACATACAGGGCAGTCTGCATTGAGCAGCAATCTCTTGTGCCCTAAGATGTTTCTTGATAGTGATGGGATAATATGTCCCACCCTTCACAGTGGGGTCATTTGCCACAAACATGCAGAGTTTTCCATGCACCGGACCAATTCCAGTAATTATTCCACCAGATGGCAATAGGTCTTCATATAGTTCATGACCAGCGAGCTAATGTTTACAATGCCATGAAATCATATATGCATTACGTTTCAATATCAATTCATAACCGAGTATTAAATTTATGAATTAGAAGTTTAGTTCTTCATTGGACAGATGCTAAGATGCACTGGTGTACACACTGCACTAAATGACCGGCTTCAGAAACAGCTAAAAGTTGAAAGGCATTTCACATGCATTGAAGCTCACTGTAAGCCCATCTAATGGGCATACACTCGATGAACATTTCTGACAAATATTTTATATAAGTAGTGTTAAAAACGACAGTAGGGTATAAGTGTCATAAATACAAATATCATGGACAGAAATATATGATGTGAAAGCAATATGTATTGCCAAAAAAACGCTTTAATATTGAATTTTCGATAGACCATCCACCCAAAGGATGAGCCTTACTCAAGGACGCCTTTTAAATACAGAAAACTAAATCAAATGTCGGAAAAACTGCTGCAAAAATTTGGCCATGAACCGTTAAGGAATCACTCCGTACCTTACTATCTTTCCATCCTATTACTTAGTATTCTCCAGATTCTATGGCCAAGAAATAACTTTTAAAAATTTTGTTAAAAAAACTACGTATAAATGTGTGGATTAACGAAGGCATGAACAATCTCAGTACAGTATTGTGTCTTCATATTTACACCCTTAGACCCTATTGATGCAGAAACATATTTCTCTTGAACTATCGACAGTCAATTATTTTGTGTAAGGTGCCAAATGATTTCTTGAAATCAGGGTACAGAACCTGTGAAAACTCGAGGAACGAAGAACCAGGATCAATCAACCGATCAATTCTCTCCCTGGGGAGAAGTTTATTCCTTTTTCTGTTCCTTTTCACAGCTTCTGCTCCACCACCATTCATAACCTATTCCACCAAAACAAAATCTCAAACATCAGTCAGCATTTGTTTGGCTTTTATACAAGCTGAAAACAGTATAATTTCTTTTCATAAGAAGTATGATTCACCTCGAAACTCGATCAAAATTATCTAGAAACAGATTCTTTGCATCACAAATTCCAAAAAGTTGGTTAGTTGCCAATCAAACATGCGCAAATCGTACACATGCATTGTGAATCACTATACCTGTTGAATGTTGGAGTGAAGCTGGGACACCAGGCCTTCCATCACTGTTGAATTGAGAGCAAACAAATCGGTGCTCCGGTCCAATGTGTCGGGCAGGATACCCAAACAGAAGCTTCGGGTCGGATTGCCGATCGATTCCGAGTACCTCCATCGCCAAATTGATCGCCTCGAAGCTGAAGGTGAGATTTTTCTGACAAATTCACTCAACATTTCGATTTCTCGCTTCAGCACTCGAACAGCGCCGTTTTAAGATTCTCAGAAGCTTTGTACTTAGCCAGACACAGGTGGCGTCAACTTGTCATTCATATCCAAATAAATTATTCCTCCTCGGTATGAAACTTATTTTGTTAATAATGTGTTACGTTTTATTTTAAAAAATATCAGTTATTAAAGTGACTAGATAAATAATTTAAAAATATTAATATATTTGATATTATAAGATTTTTATTGCTAAAATTAGTAAAATGGTATAAATATAATTTAGATATTGATATTTTGGAGCAAAAAAGTTAACAGTTAAATATTAATGTTGTTTACTTTTATAATATATATATTTAATAAAATGAAGTTTTTGGATGAAAATTTTATCACAATATATGGAGGATATAATAAAGATTTACAATGTAAGAATATCTTGGAGAATTAAAATGTCCAAATAAAACTTTTTAAAAAAGGCCTTTCATTTCTAAAAACGGTTTATAATATATCAAAAAATTATTTGGATAGCTTATGAATATAGAATAATAGACATATAGATAGATATAAACTAAGATAGATTGATATAAGCTCTACATTCTTTACACGGAAATCTTTAATATAAAAGATATTAGACACGAAGAAATTAATACTAGCACTTCCTAAGGATTTCACGGTGATGGTGAGGGGGAAATAAATTATTAAAAACCCCATGAAAGAATTTTTAAAGGACTAGCACTTCCTAATATATATATATAGAATATATCTTTTTACGAATAAATTTTATATATTAAACGGACATGGAACAATAATCGCGCTAGGTTGTGTTTGCTTCGAGCATTATGACGACTGTTCACATTATTTCCCATAATATCTGTATGAATTACTTGTTTCGTATAGCACAACTGATAGCAATGATTAATCATCATATTAGATTGACGAACAGTTTCTTGCCTAAAAAAAGAGAAGTGACAATAGCTAGCAGAGCAATAAAAAAAATAACAGATATTCAGAAATGTATATTTTAGACTCAGTATTTAATGGTATACATCAGCGTAGTCGAATGATTGTTACAGGGAACGAGAGGTACAAAGAAGAAAGAGGTTATTGGAGAAGGTTAGAAACCTTAGAATTATTACTAGTAAATAAAGGGTGGCCAGCTTTCAGCAATGTAATGCCAAACTTATGTAGCCGGCACGCAAAGATTTAATAAGAACATAGATTGAGCCTAAGAACATAGATTGAGTCTGCAGGGGCACAGATGAATTGGTAAGACCTAGTGTGATGTGAGAATAACTTCCCCGACTTCACGGATTCGATTATCGTGTAGAGCATATTCCCCACTGAAATATTGTGGGGGTGTGCTCTGAGAAATAGTCCGTTATATTGATTCTCTCCTCCTGGGCCTCTGTCTACTCATGTATATCCCTCGATTTACCAGCTATATGGATAAAGAGGTTTCTGAGCTAATACAGGGGGTTAGCTCATTAATGGGTTAACTTAAAAAAAAAAAAGAACGAACATAGATTGAATAATGGAGTCGGCTACATGCAGTATAGCTACATATCAAGCCATTCTAGACCCATTTCAACCATTAATTGGACAAAAAAAAAAAAAGAGAATGTGATCCACGAAAATGTAGCATCCTTGAACAATTTATCTTGCTTACATGCAGCAGTGATTAAAGACGCAGGAAACGCAAAACTCGGAGTACCTGATTTTTCAACGTCTTCTCGAACTCTTCCTGCAACATTAGGGATGGAGCATGTGTTGGGATATAGTTGTGAATGAAAGCCCAATAAGGGTGTTGTCCCACATTGGTTGATTTTATAAGGTTGTTCAACTTATATAGTTCCAATTTTGAGGTAAGGGTTGGACCCTTTGGGGTACCGAAGTTTTTGGGCGGGAGATGACTCTAGTCGGCTCCGTCTTGAAACTCACACACACGCGCGCGCCCGGCTCGGTGCGGTGCGGTGCTTTGACAAGCATTATTTTTTTGGGAAAAATTTATTCAAATTATTTAATTTCTCAAAGTCAAACCGAAATCCAAAAATAAACCGAACCGCGAACCGAACTAAACCGACAGCCGAAATGATTTTCTGAAACAGTGCATCTGTTTCTGAAACGCTGCATTACTTCGACTAAACAGTGCAACCCTTCGGAACTATTCTGACTCTCTTCAACCGGTGCACATCTTCGAGTGAAGCAGTGTGAATCAATGCACCTGTTCGGATGAAGAGTTGCACCAGTTAGAGACAACTGAACACCGTCTATAAATACTGGCTTTGTTGATTCGAGAGACACACTTTTTCTGCAGCAATCTGCATTCTTGCTCTCTGCTCTCGAAACTATATTTTCCTCCTCATTCTCAGAAAGTTCGAAAGCTTCTTTTGTTCGCTGCCATTACAAGGTGTTGTGCTGCACTTTGTAATCTGTCGTCGCTGTATCTTAGGGACGATTGCCGCAACGAGAGCACATTTCTCGGGCAATTTCGTCTTGCGGAAAGAGGACTTTCCTCGCCTCGACTGATCACGAAACAGAAACATACAACTGTTAAACTACAGCATGTTCTGTATTTTTGTCAATCAAAATCACGAGAGTCCATATTGATTTTCCTAAAAGTATGGTTTCAATGTACTCAAAAGTAGACGCACATGTCTCTTCGGCAACTCTCGGTTGATTTTTCGGAGCTTCGCCACCTCCAATTCCAGTGCATAGGCCTGCATTTTCCGAGTCAAAGCATATATAGATAGAACTATATATTAGGATGTGTGGATCACATGAAACAACTATGGATATATTTATATAGTGAATCTGAACAGAACCATTTACATATTTTTTCAAATGAATAACTCAATTCATGGTTTCGTTACAAATGCATGCTGCTTATGCTCGAACCAGAGCCAAGTGGAAGAGGTGATTCCCACCACGAAGATCTCACAAAAAATATATGCTATTCATTTATCTATCCAGTAAAAGAACAAAAGGCAAATCTTTTGTAGTAGATATCAACTTTGGGCAGTCCACGTATTATTATATTGATGCAGGAGATATGTGAGAAAGGCATGGCAAATTTAAGTGATATATCTATCCATCAAACGAAGTAGCCGTATTCTATCACTCTCACGTAATACCCATAGTTAACATGTGAACCAGGGACGGATAGAGCCACTTCTATAACCAAAGAATCGTTACCTGCTTTCTAGCTCGTGCCTTGAAGCAGACTCTCTGTTTCTAATCATTCTCATGTGCCTTCGCTCCGAAGAACTTGGTGAATTCTTCTGTCCGCCTTCACCTAAATTATAGAGCGAAAGGGACAGTGTCGGTGGGTCTTTCTTACTCTTAACTGGAGCGTCTGAACTTAGATGATTCCTAGAAGAACTCCCCGCAACTGCTGCATTGTAGGGTAATACATCATTAGTCGTTGTTGCTCCACTTTCATCTCTATTGCTGTTGACCCGCTTTGTTATTCCAGCCACCGATTCCTTTGTTCCAAGTTGTGATGAGGCGGAAAAGGACGTGTTAGATTGCTTTAGAAATGGCGGCCGCGATTCTGGCTGTGGGAGTTGATGTGGTTGCCCGGAAGCAACGCTCGTATCGATCCTTGCCCAAGACACCATTGTCATTTGTAGAAATCCCGACTTCAAAACAGCATAGTCACCACTTGAAGGAGGTAAGCTACCATACATTCCATTGCCTTCTGACGTTCCAGATGGCCGTATATCTTCTTTAGCCACTGATGGTGTAGCTAAAAGTTCTTACAATGTCAACTTGCCTAATGTAGGGAAGGTCCGCTAGCTGACAAGTTCGCTATCCTATCAAGTATCAATAACTTATTAAGAGACCAGGAATTAGTTTTTCGATAAAATTATAGCTAGGTTGGTGCGCCATACAACCTATGTATCATGCATCGATATTTAATACTTTCATAAGAAACGAAAGCTTTTAATGCTAGAACTGAAGTATTGACATGTAGCTGAGGATCATGGATGGGTAGCATGATAAAGTAAAAGTGGGAGTAGTTCATTTATATTAATTATTTGATTAATATGAGATAAAAATATAAATTTTGATTCATATAAAATGAATATTTACTAATTTGATAGATGTGATATAAATAACGTCCAAATTGAATATATGAGAATTGGATTGGATTATTAAATCGTGTGTGACCTTAAAAAGTTAATTATATCATTAGTATATGATTCTTATACGTACAAATTGAAGAAATATATAATCTTCACACGGTAAAAAATATTAGGAGCATGGTATATAAAAATTAGATCAATCAAGATCATTATGAATTTAATCTAATCAAGATCTGTGAGACCCTTGAGTTCTTTGTGATGATACATATTAAATCATCCGGTAAAGATTAGAAAAATACGTGAACTTCGATTTGTCTTGGAAGATATCCGAATATGAAACATAATAAACTTAGAATATAATTAATAATCTTTTACACCAAGTAAATGTGGAGTAAATGAAATATAATAAAATTAGAGTATAATTAATAATCTTATACTCCAAAGCCAATATATATTAGTTATCAATCGAGCTTGTCTGGGCCAACATTTTTCGACAACTCGAGCTTTGGTTTGCAAGCCTGGCCCAAACATCTGGCCTAAGACTCAGGATACTTACCACTTCGTTGACCGACACTGCTGCACAACTTGTTCCAATTTATATATATTATATTAGGTTATCCAAAGTTGCGAAAATATCTAAACTTCGTTGACCATACGGCACCACTTTACCAATTTATATTATATGATATATTATATTAGGTTATCCAAAAGTTACAAAAATATCTAATCCTTGGTGGGGGGGAAATATGACGGTAGATGTTAGTTACTCAACAATTATTTGGATCGAAATTGTATATTTAATTAATGATAATGATAATTAATTGTTAACGCTCGACATCGAATACACCAAGGCTGCGTTTGGTAGATAGGATGTGATTGATAATGTATAATAGTTTGAATGATAATGTTGGGAAAACAGTGTGATTATTAATATTTGAAGTTTAGGTACTTCTGTTTGGTTCGGTTTTAAATAGAAGGATTAAAAACTGTAGCAGTTAGTCTTTGACCAAAATATCCTTAACTTTTAATAAGCATGGCACTTTCAAGTAAACAAGAGCCACTGCAAAAGCGCTGAATACATCAAATTATAGATACATTGAAGCTGAAGCAAGAGCTCAAGTTTTTAATTGTACCGCTCATTAGATAAGCACACCCAAACCGGAATAAATCTGATGCATGAAGATAACTACTTCTTGAAATCATGACCCCTCACCTCAAGACAAATACCAAGTTAGGCAACCAAGCAAAAACCAGATCATGCTAAAGAACACATATACAACTGTGAAGAATATGCAAATGTAGGTGAAACCTTTTATGCAACAGAATCTTTTGTCGGACTCAATAGGCACATCTCTGTTTCTTGAGATCAGAGACAATCAAAGCCAAAAAATCAAACACAGACTCATTTCTTCTCTAACACAAATATGACGCAGAACAAGGAATTAGTTTATTTATCTTAATTAGTTGACAGCTCTATGAATCCAAGCCAGCAAGATAAAGTGATGAAACCAAGCTAGCAAGATAAAGTGATGAAGTAAATGCTGCAAGCTTTTGGTTATTGTAATTGCAGTAATTGTTCTCATGAGCAAGGTTCTTCACTAATTTGGGACGCAAAGAAACATTTGCAACAGCCAACAACAAACATCCAACCGAAAACAGTACCTGAAATCCCAATATCATAGCCGAAGAGTGATCCACCAACGACGGCAACAAGACAAGCAATGATCACATAAGCAGTGACCCTTCCTTTGTATTCTTCGGCCCTCTCCTTGGCTACTCCTGCCTCCACAATGGCCCGCCCGACATTGCAGCTGACCTTCGATTCTAATCTCTTGCCGTTCTTCGTCTCGAGAGAAGACATGGATGTTGTATGAAGGGTTAAAGTGGTAAACTTTTGTGATTTCTTTCCAATCATGATATGCGGATTATTAAACCCACCTATTTGAAAGGGATTATTATCAAGCCGAATATAGCTGAAATCTTAACAATCATGGATCGGAGGATTACTCTAAATGTGCAAAAATCGTACCAAACGTTGGATTGTTAAACAATCCAATGGTAATCACTTGTACCAAACGCACCCCAAATGGAAAACCCGAAAACAAATGTAGGATTATTACAGAAATTTGCACATTACTGTAAATACTTACTGGATAAATCGCATTTGGATTGTAGGAGAATTTGAAGAAGTACTTGAAACTATGGATCTCGATTATGTCCATATTAGTGAAATTTGCACTTTATCAGGGTTATTTTTTAAATCTTGTCGTGTGGAACTTTCAGAGGCTCATTTGGCAGATGCATCATTTTCGAATGGGTAAAAATAAATTTGATATATTCTTTTAAGAAAATAAGAGGGTTTATAGGAATAAGAAAGAATGTCCGGAGGGTTTATAAACTCTTCAAAACGATTTAACAGTTATTTGAGAATTTAACAAACTCTCAACTTTAATTTGTTAGATTCTTGAAAATATCTTATAAGCCGGTAATAAAAACTTTTTGGCATATGATTCTTTAAAGATGCCAAAGAGAAACTGCAAGAACCTTTTCACAGGATTCAACACGAAGGGCCAAATTTGTCAACTTCTCTTTGGGAACTTTAGTGGTTATCCTAACTAAAAAAAACCAACGCAATTTAACAAAATAATATAATCCATCATTATTGTCATTTGAGTGCTCGAATTCTATCGGCTTATTTTAATTTTATTGTTTTAATATATATATGGTTGATATCGTGGGCATATGTGTGGACACATGGTAATATGACAACACCATCAGATGCTCACAATAGATATCCACAATATCAATTATATATATAATTGAATGTTTGAAGATGAACCAAACAAATTGATTTTGAGTCTCTCACGATTTGACATGCTTTATAACCAAACTTCGAATATATTTTGTGTTTGATTTAAAGATAAATTATAAATTACAAATCAAATCGTTTTCAAACATATAAATGATCATAGACTTTGTTAACTACTAATTTCTCATGATTCTATTTATTATAAAAACATGACTTCTTTCTAATAAAATTTTCTAGTTGTAAAATATCTTATTTCTCTACCAATTCAAGAGATATTTGTCTTCATACTTGATGATGCATGATTGTGGAGTTCTTTTTGAAACTATAGTAATCATCTCGAGGATTTATAATTTTTTTATTCGAAAAAATCTTGATAGGTATATGTTTTGATTCCAAGAACATATTTAGAATACTTCGATTAGGTACTTTGTTCCCTGCGCACGATAAGGAAAGTCAGACTATAAAGTAAATAAATTCGAGTAATGATAGGATAGCAGCAGCTCAAGTTGAAATGGTCAGTCAATAGGGAGGAGCGTGTGACCAATGCGCGAGGGGAGAAAAATATCTGGCTAGAGATTAATAGCACGTCCGACGTGGCACCAAGTCGCTGTTATCGACACGTGTAAAAGCGCTTCCATGTGGAGCCTTCCCTTCACGAAGCCGCCTCCCTCGCTCTCTATACAAAGGGTTTCTCCTTTATTTTTAGAATTGATTTCTTCAGATATTTTCCCGGTTCCCTTCAGATTCAATCCAAAATGGAGCGAAATCTACGGGCAGATGGCGCAGCCCTTTCGGCGAGTTTGGCCGGCGCGGATGAGTTGATGTTATGGAACGCCGACGTTTCGTCTTTGACTGTTCAGAATGACGGAGATGTTTTCCGTCGCCTCGCGAACGTTGCTCCGGTAATCTGAGTTTTTTTTTCGTTTCCTGTTGTTTTTCTTTTTGTTTGAAAAATTTTTAGGCTCGATTTGTTTGTGTTGGATTTATTACGTTAAATCTTTCTTTTTTTTTTCAGCTGTTTGACTGTGAAGATGATGTTGTTGTGTTTGAATTGAGATTTGTATGTGAAGTTTAAGTACTTAGGTTAATGTTCCAGCTGTTTTTTAGTCTTGATTCGATCGTATCAGATTTGTTTCGTGCTGGTGTTTAAAACTGAAGTGTGGTGGGTTGCTGTTGGATAAAGAGGAAAAAGACTTTTGTTTTACCGTGGCTGCTAAATAGTCGATCCTTTTGCATTAAGTGTTTTATTTTTGTCTTCGTGTTGTGTGGTTGAAACGCATTATCATTGTCCGAAGTAGTTTGTTTACTGTTTTTTTCGAGTTGGAAATGAAAGCCAAAGAGGGCAAAGGGATCTAACCTTTGACTCATTTAATAGGTTTTATGATATGGTGATTTTGCTTGTTTTGTTGAATTTTGTTTTCGAAATCCTGTTTTAGAAGTACCTTCCAACAGACTGTGCTGGGGTGAGATGCATCAATATAGATTTTCCTCTACAAATACTAATCGAAGTTTTTGAGAGCACTTTCACATAACTTTTTTTTTTCTATCCAGGACGATCGCACAGCATGGACAAACGAGAAGCACAACTTATATCTTAATCATTTGGAAGTGTCGTTTGTCACACAGCTTCACAAGTCGAGGGATTCGGTATACGAGAATATGACTCAAAAGAAGCCAGTAAATTTTCCGGAACAGGTTCAAAAACTTTGTCACAAATTTTTATTTTTAGTTAGTTCCTAGCCACATATTTACTAAATGGTGTAATAGAAACATTATTTTTCTAAACTTTTGCCAGTTTACTGCTTCACAGTATGGCTTGTGGCAAAGAATTGATCATAGGAGAGAGCCTCTGTCATGTCCTCCAGCTGATTCTCACAACTGCATGAAGAATTCATGGATATGTTTTCATCGTCCTTCGCCATCAGCTAACTTGCAGGGCTTTCAGAAGCTTTCTGATAATGAAAAAAATTCAAGCAGAAAAGGGAATATGTCTCATGGATTGGCTACATGTTCACAGCAAGTTTCTACCATGAATCTGTGCCAAGCCGATACTTTTGACTCGATGAAAGGTTACTCTTACTCAACAGTGGACAACTGTGTTTCCTTATTGTTTTTTAGTTTTTGCTAGTATGTGTCTTTTTTTTTACTTTCAGTTATTCATTGTTCTAACCATGTTGGGTATTCGAATATAATTTACTAATTGGATTTGGAAAAGCATTCATGGGGTAAAATGTAAAATATCTGATTGCGACTTCCATTTAGTTACAATCGTGCTGAGTCGCAACATTCATTTCTTCCGTTGCATGGCACATTGTCGCATAGGCAGCTGGCCTAAGAAGTTGGAAGTATCTTCCGTTTGCTCCTTTCATTTCTGGTTCATGTTACAGATGGAAACCTGGATAAAATATATTTTATTGAACGTTGTCTGCATTCTCACAAAATTCTACTAAATTTTGAATTTGCATGTTTCTTAGAAAAACCACAAACCTCACGGTCTTTGTAATAAGGATGATGAATCGACAAATAGCATGATTGGGAATTTTTTTTTCTTTTTATAATGTTTCAGAAACTATAGATTTCTAGTTGTCTTAATTTGATTAAAAATGTTTTTTTCAGAGAGTGCCAAGGTGTTAATTGATCTAGGTGGTTGACTGAATGGAAGTTTTATGTATCTACCATGAACTCCTATCAGTGAGAAATCGAGAATTGAGTTTATTTGGAAATAGTCCATGCTCAAAGTATAGGCAGTGCATACATCTGAGGCTTATAGTTGTTGTATGTAAAGACCTTCTCCTTATCCGTAGTACGTGAATCATGTTGTTAAATTCTGAGGGTAAACTGGGATTTAAAGTTTGAAGCTCAAAAATTACTTGTTTTGGAGTGGACTGCTCACAACACAATCTAATCTATTGTTTATTTTGCAAGCAACTAGTATGACGATTCATATTTGTCTGATATTCTAACATATGTCATCCTCTGTTTTTTACAATTCTGCAACATATCCATCTAACTGTTCAAAAAATGAGATTGCATCATTATAATCTTATTGATCATGTCATAAAAAAATTTGAAATTTTCATTTCCTGCAGAGGGCACGGGTCAGAATTATGTGAGTGAAGACAATGAGCAGACAAATCCAAGGTCCGGTGTGGAAAAGATGAAATCAACATAAGCCGATGATTCAAGCCATGATTATGTAACTTCTTGAATTAATCAGAACTTCTATTTCTATTCAAGAACATGTTAGGTCTTTATTCAAGAACATGTTAGGTCTCCTCTTCACATGCATTTTTTCTTTCAGATTGTGTTGCCCAGAAAATTATATTCGACAGACCATGAAGCTGTTGGCCTTCTGGTGGAGCAAACCAGAACATTTTGACTTCACTTTTGGCACCATGACAATGGAAAAGATTGAAAGCTTTGAATTCTTGTCCTCGGTCCATAAATAGTGGAAGGAATGAAAGCTACTCCCCATTCATGTTACCCGAAATGACACCAGTTATAACTGATTTCGCACACTATAGTATCACTAGTCTATGCAGTTTTTTTCATTCACAGTGGTAGAAGAATTTTTCGCCCACGTTTGATTTATTAATGAGATAGATCCAGATGATATTCTATCTATTTAGAGGCTCTCCCTCTCGAAGTTTTGTTGTGAAGCTGCGGTTCACAATTGGATTTTCTATGCGACTTTCTGGTCAAATGTATATATTATCAAAATCCAATCTACGAGATATGTTCACCCATCCGTATTAAAGGTCATATTTATATTGGGTAGTTATATGGAAATAATTAATATTATGCAACATATTGAAAACTATGCATGAGTGACAATAAAGTAAAAAAAAAAAAAACAGAAAGGATAAGGATAAAAACGTGATGGGAACATCTCCTTCAAATAAAGAAGGCAGAACAATCACTTCTCAAATTGTTAGCAAATAAAAAAACATATTATTTTACGTTATTTTGAGCAATAACCAAAGTCTCGCGTAGTTCAACAATCGTCTAGCAAAAAGCACCAAAAATTATAGAGAGATTCCCGACAAAGAGTATGGACTGACCAGCTTTGATATCTTGCAATGATTTTTTAAAATGAACCCAACTACTCTTTCAAAAATAAAAATAAAAAAAATAACCCCACTACAACAAGTCTTTGGCCCAACGAAATCCACAAGAAAATATCAGTGTTAAATTTTAGTAATATCCAACAGATATCCCTACTACAATAATTATTCTAATTCTAACTCGTGATATTTTATAAAAAATTATTCACCAAAATATAACAGTAATCTTATTCAAAAAGTCATTGCGACTATAACAAACAATCGTCAATGTCCACATAAGTTATCAATACTTAATGTATCAGTTTATAAGCTCCAAAAATACTATTAATCATTAACAAAAAAAAAGGATTTACAAACATACAAGGTTTACACAAGAGCAAGAGGTATATAAGACCAGCGCTGTTGGGTCTTCGGGTTACGTATAATATTACTGGGCTGAATCTAATCAATTTGTAGCTAATCTGGACCATTAGTATTCTCTTCCCAGTCCAGGCCCATTTATACCCTTGAAGTATAAGCATCCGCTTTTGTCAGGGAGTACGTCATAGTATCCCCGTTGACCATGCCATAATTACGATGAAATGTGAACACTGAACACCAGCTCGATTGCCAGCTCATCAAATATTACCACGTCATCTTTGGCCACACCTGATTACCCAGATTACATTATATAACAATAATAATTCCCACGTGCCATCACTAAACATTCCAACCCGTGTGAAGATTGTGTGCTTAAGTCGTATATATATCGCTTCCGTTTTACCTTCTTTTTCATGCGTCAAATTTCAAGAAAGTCCATCCAACAGGAGAAATCTGTTGAAATCATCAGTCAAATGAGCTACAGCCTCCACGTTCTGGAGCAGCTTCGACCTCCACCGCCGCGGATGACAGCTGAAGAGGAAGCTGCGGTCATGGTGGCAGCCTTGAGGAATGTGATTACCGGTGGCGATCGTTCCGCCGCTAACCCAGTTCAAGATTTCAAGATTCCATCGCGTTTTGATCAAGTTTCCGGGTTTGTTGCTGTTCCCGAATACATGGAGACTTGCAGGTTCTGCGGGATAAACGGTTGCTTGGGATGCCATTTCTTCGACGGAGATGAGAAGAAGAAGAAGGTTGGTATAAAAAATATTGGGGCGGGGAAGAAGAAGGTCGGTGCGAAGAAGAACTATCGGGGTGTCCGGCAGCGTCCGTGGGGAAAATGGGCGGCGGAGATAAGGGACCCCCGTAAGGCGGCGCGGGTGTGGCTGGGGACGTTCCAGACGTCAGAGGAGGCGGCGCGGGCTTATGATAAGGCGGCGATCGAGTTCCGGGGACCCAGAGCCAAACTGAATTTCCCCTTCGCGGATTACACTTCCACTTCGGCTTCAACTTCCTCCGCCGCGCCACCGGCCGCCGTGCAAGAATATGTACACTGCGGAGTAACTGAGAATCGATCTGACTGAAAGATTTGTGGGAGCTGAGGACGATCGGGGATGCGGAATACATGGGATTCTGCTGATGGCGGGAACATTCAAGCTTGTGATTATAAGCTAATTTTTTTTTAGAAAAAAAGGAGATTATAAGCTGATTTGGATAGCTTATAAATTGTAAAAATTTGTTAGGTAAAAATTTAGTTTATACGCTGTTTTTAAAATTTAGGTTATTCCTCATTTTAAAAATATGTTAGTTTTAACATTTTCTATTCAAAATACATAAGTTTATTTATAAATCCAATGTTGGAAAGGAATTAAGATCTTCAGTTGACAGTAATTCACAAAATTTGTTACAAACTAAAACGCAAGCTCTTAAGATACTTGTCAACACACAAATTTTGTATGTGTTAAGCACATGAAAAAATTAAAATAATGTTTAATATTTATTTTATTCTTTTTTTTGATATTATCAATTTTATAAATTATTAATTTTATATATGTTTAATGATAATAAGAAGATCTTATAATACGAAACATATCAACGTTTTAAGTTATAACTAACTTTAATAAATTCAGCAAACACCTTTTAGTTGAATAGGATTGATCCACTAACTTAGTCAATGTCTTGATTAGGTATATAACTACTTTTTTTATATAGTTAGATTTTTGTCGAAATGTTAATATACCGCTTGATATAAAGCTATATAAGTACAGTAAAAATATATAATTTGTCAATTAGATTATGTAGGATCTATACGAACAGTTAATTCTATGACAAATAGACAGATTTTCATTAGAATTGGCAGTTAGATTTAATTGGAGACATCCGAGTCATATGAATAATAAAAAATGGAGTTGCCAACATTATATATTTAAATACTTACACATGAGGGTGTATTTGATTCGTAGAAACTAAACATAATGTAAAAACTTAACCGACCAATTAAAATAATATAAAGCAGTAACATATGAAGAGGATCACTCCCTTGTTAAATTAAATGCGTGCATATTTAGCATGTGCCCTTCTTCAATCCTTTTCTTTGTAACTAATAACTAATGGATGATAACATCGATAATTAGTGGTACCTCATTGTAAAGGGATGCAATAGAGACACCACAGCTAAAACAACACCTAAATTCTACCAAAAAATTCCAGTACAAGTTGATCATTATTTGACCAATATGACGATCTCCGTCTCATCGATAGTCCGAGGTCGTTCGTACGTTGAAAATAATTTTTATATAATAAGTGATATTTCATTGACACCGTTATGATTTATTGTCATCGTTTAATAAAATCCAGAAATTTAAACATTTAAAAATCATTTGATGAAATCATAAGGTTAAATTCATGGGGGTTTGTTTTTAAAAATTCTAATTAAATTTTAAATATTCTTTTTACATATTCGCTTCTTATATTTATACATATTAGAAAATAAAATCATTTATTTCCGATATGTTAATATAAAAGTCCGTAGTTATTGTATATATTTAGATTTTTTTCAAAGGATTTATTTATATTTTTACACAACTAATAATGTCTGAAAATTGATGGAATTAATGCGAATCTAGCTCCAGTGGGGTAAAAGCCTAATTTGTTTTCTTAAAAAAAGTCATATACACAAGTCAAGACGGGCTGGGCTGATAGATCACATGGATGGGCTGGGAAATTTCTAGCCCAACCCATGTAGCTAGCTATTAGCTATTCTTTCCTGGCCCAGAGCCCGTCATCTTGATAGAGTTTGGAAACTGTCACTCAAGTCTAGCTATTATTAATCTTTCTTGTTCAGGATAAATAAGAGAACCTTTTGAATTACTGCACCATTTAAAAGTTTTCAGAAACAAAATAATCTGTTACTACAACTTTTGGTGAAAAATCATCACATGATCCATGTATCACCTTTCTATGAGGGAGATCTTGGCTCTTTGAGGTATATATTTCACTTTCTAAATTTTTAAATATTGTCACATAAAAAGGAACATGTTTTTTTTTACATATTTCTATCAGTCTCCTTTTATTACAAAGGTTAAGTTATTCCTAAAATAAATATAATATGTCTTTGTATCATTAAGAAAAATTTCATATTTTATCTATAAATATAAATTAACTATTATGCGTAAAAATAGATAATACATTACAAAGAATTGGTTAATTTTTTCATGTAATATCAAATTTTATTTTAGCAAACTATGGATAATATATTACAACAATTAAAGTTAGAATATTTTTTTATATTATGAACTATTAGGAACTAAAAAATCAGTGTAGTTGTACTATTTTATCATTTTATTATTGATATCTATCTTTTTTTAATTTTTTGGAGTAAATATAATTCTAAATTTTAAACAACTAAAGTTTTTTAATCCAATTTAGTAATTTAGTGCCATTAAGAAGATAATTTAAGAAAAGAAAAATTGATAAAAGGGTATTATGGTATATTATTAAAACATGAAGTGTACTTATAAGATGGTGGAGTATAAATATCAGTGGCCTAACTCTTATATCTTTAAAAAGTAACCACTAACCACGTAACTCTGTCTCTATATTTATATTTTATGGCGTAATAAAATACAAAATTACGCCGGTAAGAAAGAAGACAGCTACTTGGCGCTAAAGGATAACTATACTGCTGAAAGAAATATACTATCTTCATTGCCTTCTTGTAATCAACGTCACTCTGGTCAATGATGGAGCTCCGGCCTGGCCTCTCAGCTATAGTCACTGGCGGCGCCGGCGGCATCGGTAGAGCTTTGGTATTGGCGCTCGCTCAGAAAGGAATTTTCGTCACAGTTCTTGATTTTTCTGAAGAGAGAGGAAAAGAAGCTGCGTCCCTCGCGGGAAAGGAAGTATCTAAATTCCATTCCAGTCTAACGTTTCCGCCGGTTTTATTCATAAAATGCGATGTAACAAGCACGAGTAAGTGGATTTTTTTATCTTTTTTTTTTTCGCGGGAGAAACGCGATCGATATGCTTCTGTGTATGTGAAAGTGAAGCGTCTGATTTTGCGTTTAGATGAACTCGCGGCGGCGTTCGAGAAGCATGTTCAGACTTATGGAGGGTTGGATATCTGTATTAATAGTGCCGGAATCGCAACTCCGGTTTCATTTTATGCAGACGAAACTGATGGTTCTGAATCATGGAGACGCGCTATTGAAATTAATCTTATCGCTGTTATTGATTGCACTCGATTAGCGGTAAGGATTTCTTTGATAGAATTTTATTGGAATCTATTTCCATCTGTAAACAAGAAGGAATTCTAGCTGACTCTCCAGTAGGGTGATATAGCTCAGGATATAGATGTGAGATTATGTTTAGTTTACGATGATTTTGTTCAAGCGTGTGGACAGAACTAAAGCGATCTCCTGATTAACAGAGTTGCTAAGTTTTCTTCCCTGCATACTCACCCTTTAGATGTTATCTCGTGGTCCTTCAGCAGCTAAGCTGCAATCTAATTGTCTTGTTTTGGCGCACAGATTCAGGCAATGAAAGCAGGAAAGAAACCTGGTGTGATTATCAATGTGGGCTCGGCTTCGGGTTTGTACCCCATGTATGCTGACCCTATTTATTCGGGCGCCAAAGGTCCGTATCTGTTTTTCTCTCCTTTTCGTTTGTTCTGCTTATCTATGTACTCTAAATTTATGCCTCTACCATTCAATAATTATATTGATCTATTGGTGCTAGTGCTAGTGCTTGCCTTGAATCTGTTTAGCTTTTCCTTTCACCGCTATTGATGGGAAAATTTTTCTCTCAGGAGGAGTTGTCTTATTCACGAGATCACTTGCTCTTTACAAGCGACAAGGAATCCGTATTAATGCACTTTGTCCTGAGGTTAGCCATGTTTAAGTTTTATTGCCCACCTTTCTACGTTGCTGAAAAAAGAAAACTGAAGGTTCTCATCATTTTATCCCGCTTAACAGAAAGCAAGACCTAAACTATGTTTTAAAGTTAAGAGTTCAACTATTTTGTGCATTCAATCAACATTACTTTTTTTTATCCACTAGAGAAGATTAAATCGCTGTAACGACGTGATTAGCATGTTGACCATTCAATCAAAATTATTATTTTTTCCATCAGAGAAGATTAAATCGCTGTAATGACGTGATTAGCATGTTGACCATCCTAATCTTCCACACGTCATAGATTACCTCTTCACATTACGATAAATTTTTTCATGGAAAAATATCTGTTCTGCTATATAACGGGAGACCATGGAAAGGGCAGGGAGATGACTAGTAGAAGGATAGAGTAGACTATGATTGTTCTCGCTTCACATAGTCACTTGTGAATAAATTTTGGCAAGTGTCTTTCTTTCATAATTACTGGAGCCGTGAACCTATTATCTGAATTAAATTTGAAAAACCAAAACTATGGGTACCATAAACTAGAAACGTAACAACATAGAAACACCCCAAGTGGATGTTTGGAAGCAGAATTATTACTGTTAGCTGCTTATATTATTATGTCTATCATATGTTGTCAGAAATTTTTTTTTTCGACAACTTCTGACTGTGGTTGATATCTCTCTGCATTCCTAACACTACGAGCTCCTCTGCATATGTGTATGCATGCATGAATGTGAATGTGTGTGCATTTATTTATTTCTGGCTGTTTGCTAAAATTTTGGTTTTTTAAACATCCATGTTGAAATGACCAGCAAAAGGTTTAAAGTGGTTGTAGCTTGTGTTGTTGGCCTGTCCAGGATGTACTCTTCCTACATCTGGGTTATTATGAGGCATTTTGAGATGTATTACAATAATCAACTAATATACTGCACGCCTCTAGAATTTATATTTTTTGATGCTAGCTGTTCTTTTGTGCAGTTTGTTCAAACAGAATTGGCCTCTAAGATTGATCCTAAGTTTATCGATCTTATCGGGGGTTTCATACCAATGGATTTGGTAATAAAAGGTAAAGTTCTAATATATACTCCTGAAAGTTTATAAATGCTATTTCATCACTGGATACTGGATTGTGCTTATGAATAAAGTTTATAGATGTTATGTCAATCAATTGATACTGGATTGCGCTTGTGATGTTATGTCATGGATGTGAAAGAGTTGATTTGTTGTTTTGGAAAATTTCTAAATATTGTAGAGGTTAGACCTTCTCATTATCATTCTCATTGTTTACAAATCGGAATGGAGTTAGAACTATTATAGTATTTGGAGTAGATTTAATAATTCCTAATTTTTTCTCATTCCAGTTTTATGCATGACCTAGTCAATATCAAAACGGCAAATAAAGTGGGAAAGTGTCATGTTAGTTGGAACAATGGTTGCATTATTTCTGGGTCATTATCCATCAACCCCAAAGTTATTGTGTTGCTACGGCCTGTATTTAATCGTCAGAAACAAATTGCCTTTAGATATGCTAAAGTAATATTCTCCCGCTAGTTTTCATGGCACTGATATGGTTGCATAAGAAACTTCTGATCTTTGTTTGCCTTAAATAACAGGATTTTAACAAAAATTTCCTGGTTGGTGTTTACCTGAAAGTGGACAAGACATTATGGTCTTTGTGTATATTATCACGTCTGCTCTAACATATGACTGGTTTCCTTGTTTCTAATAAGAAATAAAAGAAGGGAAAGAGAAGTGGTATGGACCCGGTTAGGAGTGACCCAAGAAATAAGCTTAACAACTTACAAGGTCTATAAAAGAGGATATAAGGCCCAAAAAAAGTGGACAGATAGGAGTTAGCTACTACACGAGGAGGGGAAGGGAGTCTAGGGGGAGAGGGAGCCAGTGGAAATCACAGCTTCACAAGAATTATGGAGTTTGCTCCGAGCTGAATATAATAGTTTATTTCAATATCTATATCTAAGTGTTGTGATCAGTTCTTGAGTGTTTCTAATGTCTTCCAATCAGTTATTGTGAGCCTGAATCTTGTGATCTTATTGTAAAGTTACAAAATGGTGCAGCAAAACCATGTGAATGAAGAACAACGATTTTGTGAATATATTCTCTGCAATAAAAAAACTAAATATTTACTGAAAAAAGTTGTTCGTTGTGTTGGAATAAGTTCTCTGTACAAGAACCATGTTCTCAACTTCATCTCTTTATTTCCAACTTATGTAGGCGCCTATGAGCTTATCACGGATGAAAGTAAAGCTGGGTCTTGCTTGTGGATATCTAACAGAAGAGGTATGGAATATTGGCCAACCCCCGCAGAAGAAGAAAAGTATCGTCTACGACCTAGAACATCAAGGAGAAAATCTCCAGATGTAATTCCATTTAATATTCAAATACCTCCAAATTTTCAGAAGATGTAAGCAAAAACATGTAGTATTTTGTCTCAAAATCTCTAGATAATTCATTTGGTTTGCCTAGTCAATAAATTTTGAAACCACAACAATTTGGTGAACAGTACACAAGGGGCCATGCTCCATTCATGTCCTCATGAAATGATATTGAGGAATTGTAAAATTTTGGTAGAAGTAATTTTTCACATGTACTCTTTGATGAAATTGAACCTAGCAAATAAGGATACCTTGTATCTTTTTTTCAGGTGAGGAATAGTTACTATGAATTGTGTTGTTTTAGTTTTATGAGCAGGTGGTTTGTCCTAATCATAAATTTTTTTTTTGTGGCTTACTCAACTGTTATTTTTGTTTTTAATAATTTAATGATTTTGACAGTGAAGCTTCATTAATAATATTCATTTTAACAAATTGTCGCCTACTATCGTTCCATGTCAAATCATCATTTAATATTCGATTTTGACACATTACTTTTATCCTTTCCTCTAGAGTTGTTCACACTCTGAGTCACAACTTCCATAGTGCAACAAGTGTAGTTCGGGCTCCTTTGAGATTGCCACTTAAACCAGATCATGTTCTTTTGAAAATCATCTATGCCGGAGTTAATGCTAGTGATGTAAGGTTTTTTCCCCTTTTTTCAATCTTTTGGTCCAAATAGTTAAACATGTCTCCGGTCAAGTTATGCTATAGATAGTGTTTGTGTGGAGATGACCTGGCATCATCGAAGAGGATTCCAAATCTCCAATGGTTGAGGAGTATTTATTCTATTGATGAGTATTATCTCTCTTAAGCTTTAGATGCTTATTAATGAAAACTAACTCTGGACAGGTTAATTTTAGCTCTGGACGGTATTTTAGTGGGTCGGGTGGTACTGACCTTGCTTCCCGCCTTCCCTTCGATGCTGGTTTTGAGGTTAGTAAACTCTTGCTTCCTGCGTATGCTTGATGCTATTAGTAAAGATTTCAAGCTTAAGGAGACAAACTAAACTTTATCCAAAACTGCATATATTCTTCATGCCATATAACAGTTTTCAACATTTACTTTTTGTGTTTCTTTCCTCTGAGATTTTATGGTATTAAATGCCATTTCCTAGTCAGACTTGCGTATGCAGTCTGTAAATGTGTTTTGTTTCCTCATCTTTTGTATTCAACAGTTGCATCAGAAATAATACACATCTTAATATAACAAAATGCTACCTCTGGTACATACATAACTGACGGAAATGCATGATAAGAGAAGGCACACGTTACTTTATGATCCATGGGTTTGACTATTTTTCTTTCCCAACATCCTTGTATTTGAACTCTGCCTGATAAGATATCAGTGCCAGGATTATTTCAAGTTTGGTGCCACTAAGTCCATGTGTAAATGGGTCCTCTGTATTAATCCGAACTCTTAAAGAAAAAAATTCACTACTTGCTCTTCCTTATTTTCTTACTAGAACGATGAACTTAGGTTCTTTTCTTTATGCACCTTTTAAGTGGTGAGAGACGTCAACGATGACTAGCAAATGCTAACATCTGTTTTTTTGTTACCATCCTGGACATTCTGGTGGCATATCTCCACAATATTTCAGCTGCGTGGGCAGTGATCATACTCACTAAATATTAGAATGCTCAGTTATTAGAAAGAGTAAGATGCACTCAAGCATTATTTGAACTTTCACATCTCGTTTCTCTCCATTAGTTGGTGGAGCTAATGTTTTTATCTATTAGGAAATTTTCTCTAACATGCTGTCTTGTTGCGGATCTATGTGCTTCGAACATTTTGGTTTATTCATCTCTTGAACTTTGAGTTGGTTCTAGTTTAGTGTCAACTCTGTATACGTATAGTTTCACATGTTGTAGTGCCTAAATGTTTTTTTTATTATTATCCCTTTGATTTTTATTTAGAGTCGGGAATAACCATTTTAGACAATTACAATATTATATTGCAGGCCGTGGGCGTAATTGCGGGTATAGGTGATTCAGTTAAGCACTTAAAAGTTGGAACCGCTGCAGCAATCATGACATTCGGAAGCTACGCTGAATTCACCATGGTCAGATATTCAGTGTGTTTGAATTTTGATATATGTGATACCTATCATTTTTTAAATCTATTTCACTTTTTTAAAATTATTTTGTATTATATTTCACATCTTCTATATGTTTTGGGTAGTTTAGGTACATTCAAAACATATACTTCCTGTTGCAAGACCAGATCCAGAAATTGTTGCTATGCTCACGTCTGGATTGACAGCATCCATAGCTTTGGAGAAGGTGCTTCCTGCTGATGCTTATGACCCATTTTTTTAATATCATTTTCTTTTTTCCTCTTCCTTCATTATATCAAAACATGCACCACGCTGCAGTTGGATGTTTATTTGAAAATTCCTTTGTTCAACACCTTGTTATTCAAACTCATTTTCAAACTAATTCGCTAATCCCTTCACCCTTTCATCAACTTTACAGGCTGCACAAATGGAATCAGGAAAAACAGTTCTTGTTACTGCCGCTGCAGGGGGCACGGGTCAATTTGCTGTCCAGGTACGCTCTGATTATACAGGGCCATTTCATTTAAGAGTTCCAAGCTGTTGCTTACTGGAAGCATAAGTCACTGAAGTAATGTATGATGGGAAAATCTATATTAAGTTTGGCCTTTTAAATATTTCTCCCATCTTTACCCTCAAAGCATGAACTTCATGACTGTTAAAGTTAAGAGGAAAATATATGCATATGGGGAGAGTTCTTCACAGAGTCAGTCTATTGATGCCTGTTATAATAGAACTTTCTTATTTTTTATGGTGGGGCAACTGAAACCCTCGAATTAATTTCTGGAAGTAGTTTTGGAGATTGACTGGCGTCGATGACTGTCTTTTATGCCATTAGCTTCTTTTTGTCTCTATGATGTTCTTTCTTGTTCATCTATCAATAAGTATAACCTCTTTCATATTTTCAATCTGATCAATAAGTATTATCTCATCCATGGTTTAAATCTGAAGTATATTATCTCATATGGACCATATCTTTGTGCAGCTGGCAAAACTAGCTGGAAATAAAGTCATTGCCACCTGTGGCGGTAAAGATAAGGCCGAGCTTTTGAAAAGTTTGAAAGTGGATCGAGTCATTGACTATAAAGTTGAAAACATAAAAACTGTACGTCCTTGATTTTTTTTTTTTGATAATCTAACAATGACATTCAAAATTGAGAAGGTAAAGGAAATTAGGAATTTATTGATGGGCACTATCTGTTGGAAGTGTAGCTTCTGGTTTAGTTTTGATACACTTTTGTTTGTTCCTGATATTTTCACTAACTTTTGATGAGTCATTGAACGTGTGGCAGAAAAAAGTTAAAAATTTACATGTCTTGTGAGGCTTAATCTCTTTTACTTTCCTTTATACTTTTCCTGGTATCTAGGAGAACATTTAGGAAATCTGAATGTTTTGTCTTAGCTATTGGGATTGTGGCGTTAGTTTTGCTGGATTACTTTTTGCCCTCATCTTTATTGACCCTCTGGTCGTACCTACCTGGGATTGGGCGGCTCTTACATTTTTTGTCCTAGCCGTGGTTGATTCCTTTTTCCTAGTAAATTTGCTTCTTTGAGGGGAATGCCGTTCATTAACAGCTAATGGAAATCTTGTATTTACCTGAACTTTTCCATGTGTATGTTGGTGATTATATTGAAGTGGGACTTCAAAGCTGCAGGTTTATGTTACTCGTCAAAATAAATGTTGATTCCAATTTTGAGTCATGAGCTTGCACGCATGCAAATGAGTTCTCTGATCCATGTTGCAGGACAAAAACCTTTGCCTTGGTCTCCTGATTTCATCGAGACATTGTTTATTCTATGTGCTCCAATGGCATATTGTGTGCTTTTTCATAGTATTTTTCTCATTTTTCTCGTAGGTTCTAAAAAATGAATTCCCTAAAGGTGTTGATATTATTTACGAGTCCGTCGGTGGTGAGATGTTTGATATATGCTTGAATGCTTTGGCTACCTATGGACGCCTTGTTGTGATTGGGATGATTTCTCAGGTCTGGATTGATTCACACATTTAAGTTATGTATCTTCTCTGGACTATCAGAACGAGCACTTTTTTGCTTTTAGTTTCATCATAACTAACCCCATGCCACGATAGTATCAAGGAGAACATGGATGGCAGCCTCGAAACTATTCTGGATTGTGCGAAAAGATTCTTGCAAAGAGCCAGACTGTGGTATGTAAAATATTTGTCTTAAAGAAGAATGATAATAGGCTAGACCGCATTAGATGATTATACATTATTGGCATAGTTGCATGTTGGAATGTCCTTCATGTAATTAAGTTTTTAGTTAAGTATTATGTTAACGGTATGTTTGAACTGAATGATAGGGTAAATTATATAGACTATGAGAGATAAATAATATAAGGTAAATAATATGATAATTTTGTGTATTATTTTGAAATATGATATGCAATGGCTAAAATGTCATATAAAAATAATAATTTAAGTTAATTATATTATTTTTTATTTAAGATATATTTAAAATAAAATAAAATATAATACCGTTATAATTTATTAATAATACTATCATTTATAATAAATAGCAACAATTTTTAATTTTTATTAATCATAACTATAACTATTATCTATACATGTTTAATTGTATTTATAATAAGTATTTATATTAGTTACTACTTAATAAATATAATAATTAAAATAAATATTATAATAATTCAATAACAAGAATAATTAATTACTTATTAATAAACACAATCAATCGAGCATTTAATGACATATATCTAACTCAGTAACTCCCTATAGTTTTATTTCCGTCTTTTGCCCTTCTTTTTTCCATGTGATTCAAAATATGTCCTAACCATTTTACTCACCAATGAACAAAATTTGGCAAAATGATATCACAATTGAAATCTTTACCCCTTCATTCGCACTTTTATAGATAAGACTTCGAATGTGTTGCAATTTTAATGCTGACTCAAAATATTTCAGGCTGGCTTCTTCCTAGTGCAGTATGCTCATTTGTGGCAACATCATCTAGATAAGCTAGTGGATCTTTACTCCTCGAAGAAGCTAAAGGTAAACATCCACACATTCGCTAATGTTATTTTCTTCAGGTTCATTTGGCACCAAAACCAGTTCTTACAACTAAAAATTTAGAGTCTGAATTTTGAGAAATATTCAAAGCTCACATGGATGCGTGATTGCTGTAGGCTTTAAAGGATTATTGTTCTACAAATTTTAGAAACCAAGTTCATTTTGTGTTTGTAGGTCGCTGTGGACCCCAAACCATTCTTTGGTATTCATTCTGTTGCTGATGCTGTCGACTATCTCCATTCTGGTAAAAGTGTGGGCAAGGTAGTTTTACATCCTTCAACCATATCATATTGGTTTCATTTGTGGAGGGGTTGTAATGACCATTGCATACATTGCAGGTTGTTGTCTGCCTCGATCCAGCATTCAGCCCACGTCACCCGAAGCTCTGACAGCTTTATGGCAAGTGTGTCTGAACTTGTTTAAATTATTTGTACTTTATATGAATAACCATAATAGTAATAATAATAATAATAATGCCAAACCATCCCATATTGGTTTACGCCCATTATTCCTAGAATTCAGATAAATGTACCAGTTGAACAGGTTGTATTTATTTGACATATTCGGCGTAACCTTTCACAGTACCTTTTTGTTCTTTCAACTTTCAAACTAAAGTCAGAAATTATGAGAGGCATTCACCTCAATGTTGGGACACAAAGGTAGCTTCTCCTTTGGAACATGCTTTAAATTCCATTTATCGAACTCATCCTATTGCCCACATCCAAGCTGTATGGTGCAAGTTTTTGAATTGAAAAGGATAAGAAGATCTACCAATTAACATAGGTGATTGCTCATGATGAACCAGTTGCTTTGCAAAATCACGGTTTCTTAAATCAGTGGTACGATTTAGAAAATCAGTCTTCGAAATATGTCAGCAATGCAAGCAAGAATATCCGTTCATCAAAATAAATGACGCAATACAAATACAGTTATACATTTCGAGCTATCGAAAACTAATTTGCTACAGTGGTGGTGTTGATGTGATCTACGGCACTTTGGGAGATAGACTTCTTTAAACTAAAGCTTCCTCCCATGTCAAAATGAGGCAACTTGAGAGAATATGTAGTCTCCGAGTTAGATATCTGCAAAATGGAGATTGGACCATTCAGTTGGGTTTATGAACTATATTTTTTGGAAAGTGTAAAGTCGGATGTGTCTCTGTAAGTTTAATTAGATGAGATTATTTGAGTAGTCACAGAAAATGGAAGAACCACGAGCAGTAACAGCATTCTTATTTTCAGAATAGTATATTCTTTAACAACTCCAAAGATACTGAGATTTCAGTCCAGTATTAGAGCAGGTGTTGGCTTTTATCTTCAACTTGCATGATTTAATTTCTAAAAGTCGATCTTATATCACCTCTTTACCATACTCTACGAGTCTATCCCCTTGAGAGAATGTGTTTCAGAAAAAACGACCTTTGAATTTACTACAGTTTGATGCCGAATCATTGATCGCTGCCATCTCCAGGTTCATTCACTCTGATTATGTAAACCTGGATTTCACAAATTTAATAAACCATTTCAGCAATCACTCGACTATCCAAGAACTTGTGAGGTTTTTGACAAAATCGCACTCCTAGACCGTATATTCAGCAAATCACCAACAATGTAATGGAAATGCTTTGGGTTCTAGGATATTACCTTGAAAGTTGTGGGGTCGGTTAGTTGGAAAACGAGTGCATCTCCGTCAACCAGCTCGTGATCAATAGCAAAGCTCCTCCATCCGCCACTGAGCCCTGTCTTTAGAGCAAGATACTTGGTTGGGAATTCTACCTCGTCTTCATCAACTAAGTTCACCATTTCATCTCTTTTTGGAAGGTGTTTCTTGCAGAAGTGAACTGGAAGACCCTACTCAAGTTAATGTCACGTGTAAATGAAGTATCTAATTCTAGGTCTCTCTCATTTTGGATTCAAGAAATCTTGCTCCATCTCCCTCTACATATAGTACATGTATTTGGAGACAATAAATATAGGTGATAAATTTTGCCATGCTAAGAAAACCCAAAACCGATGTATTTACGAATCAATTATGTATGACCACCTTATGCATGAAAACACTAGAGATATGCCAATTTTTGTGGCTTTAGTTTTCTTCGTAAGTTAGGCCTTTTCCTTTCTTTCTTTTTTTTTAGTATTATAATTGTCAGTTGAAGAAGATTGGAATTTCGAACTATTTCTTGTGAATCAGATATAAATCGAAAAGATGTATCTAACACAACATACCAGCCAGAATCCTCCTGTGACGTGTGATTGAAGCATAGGCTTCACAAAGCTTGGAATATCATGATCTAGGCCTGATTGAAGGTCCTCTGCTCGTTGTATAGCATACTCTCTATCTTCATCCGAGGCATACACTCTATTTGACAAATCCCTCCGTCTATAACCATAACTGAAATCAAACACCCAAAAATGAATAAAAAAAACCGAATCTCATGGAGTTGTTCATAGTTCAAAATGTTAATACTATCCATAGGCTCACCTCCTTGGTCTCCCCCCCATAGGTTCAATTGGAACCTATAAATACGATGAAATGAATCGGTTAACGAGACTTAAGTAGCTATGTAAATGATATCTGATTAATATAGACAAATTTATTCCTACAATGGGTTCATGAATGTGGTCCACAAAATCGGATAACCAAAAATGTAGTAAGTGGAAGGCATAAAAACAGAGGTTAGCTTTTCACAGAGTATTCTAACACAGTTTGAGAAGGGGCAACCGGTTCATTCAATGTGTGAGTTAGCCTTCTAAATATCCATACTACTTTCTTGGTCCTATTCTCTTACACTCTTTATCGCTGCCCATCCGGTTTCCGGGAGCAGCAATAGACATAGAATAATCCAGAGTCTAGCTGATCTGAGCTAGGTTATAAAGTAGGAATCCAAAACAAAAAGCTATCTTCAACAGGGGGTTAAGGAGAAAGAGAATGGCGGAGAGTTAACTGACTTCTTTATAGCTTCGTGCCGGCATATCTGCGACACGGCTGGACCGCCTCACCGAAGACGGGTCTGATGACTGTTTAGGCACCTTAGGCTTCACTTTCTTCATCTATAAAAGCCCAAAAACAACATCAAAATCAAGAAAGAGAGATGGAAATATGTTTGCGGTACATACCGGAGAAGGTTTTTGAATGCGCAGATGTTGAGCCAGCTTGTTGAGATTGAGCTCTTCCATTCTTTTCTTGTTCTCTTCTAGCCTTTTCAGCCTGCTCAACTCGTACGCTGCTTCCTTTGTGGCCACCATTTTTAGCTACTTGGGATCTCGGAAGCGAACTAAGGATTAAGGAAGACGAAGTGGCCGTTGGAATCGATCCCCTTTTCGGATATTTCAAATTTGAATCCAATGAAATACCTCGGATTTAGGCGTTTTTTCTTTCTTTAACTTTTTTTTCTAAAAATAGTGTGAATTATCGTAAAAAAAAACCATTATATCAAATATCAATTAGTATTATTTTTTAAACTTTGTATCAATTAAAATGTCATTTGTAAAACATTTTATTTTTTTCTTAAAAGTCCCTTCCAGCGTTATTATTATTCTTTTATTAAATGAATAAGATATAAAAGAAATTAAAGAATGTAACATTAGACAGAGAAAAAATACTTCGATTATATAACTGCATTTTAAGTTAAATTTTTTTTTAAAATAAATTAATTTTTATGTTAGATTGTAGACTTGCATATATTGTGTCCCAAGAATGTCTTTCACTCTTTTGTTATAGTTAAATTTATATTTCTATTAAATTTAATAAACATCATGTAAATATCATGTAATGACATTTATAATTTTTAAAATTTATTTACTGCTTGTGAAAAAATTATAGAAACTAAACGGTAAATGGCTACGAGAACTTATATTATTATTTAAATTTATTATATTGTTATACGTAAAATCTACCTATATATTGATATACAATATATCTATGGTGGAATATGTGGAAATTAAAATTGAAGTAAGATCTGTTGATGACGAGCTTTGTAATTTGTACATGTAAAATCTGGTGTTAATTCAGTGCAGAAAGCCAGAAATTGAGTTGGCTAAATGAACTCTTTGGAAATGATCTTAGCTTTTACTCGTCTTTTTTTTAAAAAAAAAAAAAAAACAATTTTTTTTTTAATATATTGGTAAAAAAAAAAAACGGTTGCTTATTTAATATATTGGGAATATTGATAAATTTGTAATTATATCTTGGTGGAAATTTGAAGCTGATAAGTTTATTATTTGGTTCATGCACATGTAATGCCAATTTGATGCAAAACATGTGTTATTTCAGTGCACTAATTGTGCTATTTTGGTGCAATGATTTGGAGCTGAGCCTCGCTCTTCATATTTTTCAAAAAAAATTAACTACTTATTTAATGTAAAAAAATTTAAGGGAGTAGTTAGAAAATAATCCCAAATTTATTAAAAAACACAAGCTCTTATGAAATTTGGAAAGCATTACTCCAATCTTCTTTTCAAAGAAATTTTAAAAATTTTCTATTTAATAAATTGGCTCATTGTCAAAGAATTCTCCTTCCAAAGTGTTTTTTTCTTTCTCGGTGTAATATTCATCCCTTCAACTCAGCTGTTTGTATTCCTTATAATACTTTCAAGTGCTCTATACATTCCATTTTACGTCCTCAAAGACCCCAAAACTGCACTTTGAAGCTCCTCGCCAGTTGAGATCAAGACAAAAATCCTCGGGACATCGATGATTGCTTCACGATTTTTTGCCCAAATCGAACCATGCCCGACAAAAAGTTGATGGTAGAACAAGAACTCCAGTATGCAGGAAATCCCCAAGCCTTAGCCAAAAATCATAGTCCTCTTGCCGGTCTACTCGTCTACATACAAGCAATGCCATCGCAAGGACCATTTTTAAAAAATGAACCCTTGGAATGGCATTGATCATTATGCTGAAGCTGACCAGAGATTTCAGAACCTACCAAATAAGTACCAAATTAAAAACGATGTTCAGGAGTTCTATAATCATATATTCGAAGCCACGTAAAAATTTTCACAGACCTTCAAGAGCTTTTGGACTAAATCCTTCTCTGTTACTTCCACAGTGATCAGCTGTAGGTTCACTGCCAGAGTTTGGTTCATTCCGTGCCTTTAAATGCTTGGATGGCGTGGGAGAATCGATAAGAAATGGCTCCACGTATTTTTGTTTTCCATGCATCTTAATTTCTTTCTTCACAAGATTTTCAGCTGAACATAAGAGTGCTGATAAGTATAGGTCGATTACACGTCGTAAAATGTCTTCAGGAATAGGATGTGATTACACAAAAAGATTAGAAACATAACCAGAATCCGGTTCCCTATCTGAAGTATCCCAATTCATTAGGCACAGAGCTGCACCTATGACATCTGGTCCATGTACTCTCACTATGTGCACCTAAAACACGTCGGATTAAATAAGCACGACACCAATTTTATATGTGAAAATTGTTAATATACTAAATCTCGGGAATGGCATTCAGTTTTTCAATCTTCAGCTTTAAACTCCAAACAAGATGAACAAATTACCTTAAGCTTGCACGGTTCAATCAAATGGAAAATCAATACGTCGCCTTTTAATAATCTGTGCGATTTGGAAAATCCCCTCCATCCGGCACTCAAACCATGCCTCCAAAGAAGATAAGACGTTCTGTACTCGTTCCCCCATTCATCTACCAACACAATAGAGCTATCGTGATTGGGCAGATGAAGGCTGCAGAACTTTTTTGGAAGATGCTGCCATAAGAAAAATTAGTACAAAGAGCTCCTCGCTAGCTTTTGTCGTACAAACAGGACGAATTCCTGCTGAGAGCTTACCAGCCAAAATCCATGAGAAACATTTGATGGGAGCATACACTTTAGAAAGTACGGATGTTCGTTTTGTAAATGTGACAGTACTCTTTCTGCTCGCTCCATAACAGAGAACCTAGCTTCAACATCCTCAAACATGTCTATGTATCGGGTCCTCTTTCGTACATTTCTGTCATGCATTACAGAATTGAAAAAATTATTCACCTTCAGACCTGAATATAGTAAAAAATCTGTTAAAAAAATTTGTTACCTTCCGGATTTCTTGGACTCTGAGCATGCCTGCTCAACAATAGATAAAAAAAAATTAATCAGCAGCGTGAACTATTATAATCACACTTGACCATTTTATTTTACATCAACAAGCACAATGAATAACGTAGAACTAATTATCACCATCTCCCAAGAAACTACGTGAAGCAACAAAGTAGCATATAAATATTAAAAGAGGCATGAACTAATCTTTCAGATGACTCTCTCTCAAATCATCAGCATCATTCAAACGTACAAAACTTACACTTTCTGTTTATTAGTCGTATGTAGAATTTACTGGAATTAGATTACTACTGTTGGAACGACATAGACATAAGAGAATTGAGCAGCCAAATGTAACATTCTTGGGTTTCTGTAAAGCATTTAAGCCGAAATGTGGATTACAGACGCAGAGTTCTTCAACATTGAAATGCATTTGAAACTCAACTCCATCATTTTGAGTGACATATCATGAGCATGACATACGATATTTAAAAGAATAACATCCAATCCAATTACAATAAATGCAAAATATAACAAGTCCAAACAAATATGATGTCCAATTCATCTACAAGATATATCAATATCAAATCGTGTGCAAATTCAACAAACTATACCATGACATGTGCCAATCATGCCGAATTCATCTATGAACAGTACCAAATCGTGCGCATTTCATCTACAAACTATACCAAATCATGCGCAAATCGTGCGCAATTCATTTACAAACTATACCAAAACATGCGGAATTCATCTATGAACCGCAACAAATCCTGCGCAATTCATCTACAAACTATACCAAATCATGCGCAAATCGTGCGTAATTCATTTACAAACTATACCAAAACTTGCGGAATTCATCTACGAACCGCAACAAATCGTGCGCAATTCATCTACAAACTATACCAAATCCTGCGCAAATCGTGTGCAATTCATTTACAAACTATACCAAAACATTCGGAATTCACCGCACCAAATGGTGCGCAATTCATCTACAAGCTATAACAAATCATGCACTATAAGCAATCATATGAATAGCGCGAAGGTCGTGCGCAATTCATCTACAAACTATACCAAATCAATCACAAATCGTGCGGCATACATCTACAACCTCTGTGAAATAGGGTGCAAATCGTGCACAATTCATCTAAAGACTATACCAAATGGTAAATCGTGCGCCATTCATCTACGAACTCTATAAAATCGTGCGAAAATCATCAACAAAATATATCAAATCTTGAGCAAAATCATCTACAAAGTGATGAAAAAGGGCACAGGTTAAAAAGCTAAAATTCAACCATTCAGAATTTCAGACCAATTGCATTTTCAGCATTTTCAGCAAATCCCACAGAACCAAAAAAATTGCAACAACCTATGGTCAGATCCCAGGAAATTGAAAGAACACATAACAAAAAACACAAAGAAATGAGGTAAAAGAAGTTCATGACTCTTCACAGAACAAACTATAAAGCAGGTGATATAACCACAACCAGACTCAAAACCAAAAGAAGTGTTAAATTCTCACTTGCAAATCCTTGGATTTAAGACCTTTAGCCTTTTTTGCAACACCCTCTTCCCTGCTTCCCAGTTGCATTACATTTTTCTTCCTCATTCTCTTTTCCTGCCAAGAAAACAGCAGCCCTTACACATCAAAAAACAAATGCCTTGCAAAAACAACAAAGAGCAGTAGAGAAAACAACCTTGGATATGGAATCAGTGTGGTCTGTCACACGAACCTCGGATGCTATGCTACACGGTCTCTGTGTCTCGATCTTATCTATTTTTTTCTCGGAGTTTCTAGGTTCCAACGACTGTTTTCCCGTGTTCCAGTAGCAGAAATATTTGAAGTTGGGGGCACACAAGAATATTTATACATGTACATATATATACATATATATATATATATATATATATATATGTGGTGTGACAGCGAAAGAGACAGGAGCAGGTTCCAGTTCCACAAGCCAGCAAAGCAATACTAAGACAGCAAAAAGTAAATATCATCACAAGCCCAAGTTGTCCCAGGATAGAGCGACACGCTGGACTAATGTTTGATTATGTTACAGATTCCTAAATTTCTATTTCTGTTCGGATTTGGTATGTATTTGGTTTGGTTTTTGATTTGAAAATTTTTACTTTTATCTCTCTTCTTTTTTCAAAGTAGTTTACTTTTGACTTTGTAATGAAGAAACATGGCAAAGTAGCGTCCGAAGCATAAATAAAAAGATTATATGACTCTGAGAATTTTTCTAAATACACTTTTGAAATGGTATTTTTGATATTTGTATTAAAGGACAAGAAGCGCTTGGAACACAAACACATATATACTAGCAAGAAGCACGTGTTTTGCATGTGTGTGGTCAATAAATATTCTATAAATTATGAAATAAAATCTCTTAATTTTATGATAATTAATTAATTAGCATATATTATAGTTGTTATAGTAATAGGCTTTGGAACAAAAATACAAATAAACTATATATACTATATTGATTCGCACATGAAAAGTTTTCCATCAGTATTATATTTATTTTTTATTCCGTATTTTGTGATACATGTATTTTTATTATCGAAATATTGTGACTCCTAAATATGTTATACATCTTATAAAGTTTAAGATTACGTAACATTCGTTATACTTTTCATTATATCATAAAAATATAAAAAAAATGTTATTTGTCACGCCCGGAGCTCGGAGCGTAGGACGCCGGCGTTGTACAATGAAAAATTATCATAATACAACAAGTCTCGTAGTATAGTGTAAACCTAACTAGTCTTTTTCATAAAATAAACCATAAGTAACTCAATTTGTTTGTATCGCCGAAGTCGCAAAAGAAATCTAATAAAAGATGTGGAAGCACTTTTTACAATCAAAATAACTAATTTATTACATAAATCTTGAAACATACTCTTCTTGACCAGTCTCAGAACATATTTTGTTCGTCATCTTCGACTTGGTCTTCGCTTTTATCTAGGTTATCTAGGGAGGGAGAGAGAGAATGAGTGTTTGCTTATATAAAAATAGTTCAAAGGAAACATGCACGATCGGATCTTTTAAAAACGTCTACTTAGATTTTCAAAGCAAAAGCCTACTTAGTGCTATTAAAAGGGTGGACAAGAATGATTCTTGAAGCACTCTTTCTACTCGAATCTCAACACCGTATCTCTCAATACTTCTACAGGCTACACTCAAGAGCTTGAGGTGGTATTTTGGTGTGTATTTTTCTGAATGGTTGAAGGCTTATTTATATGTGCATGGAAGAGTTGAAATTGCTCGATATCTTCATCTTCAAAATTTGAATTCAAAATAGATCGCAAATCTTGATTTGATGGATTATAAATCTCAAATTCCGTTCATATCTTAAATATTTTATCTCGATCTTATTTCTCAAAATATGCATATTGATATATATATACATGGATTTGAAATACAAGTGTATTGAGATACCAAACTTATCCTCTACCACTTTAAAAATATACAGGATCAAAATCTATGAATTGTACATTATTCATATAAATACTCCTCAAATATCGTTCATATGATTTTAATCGACTCTAGATATTTATCGCATTGAATATTCCTCCACCAATGAAATTAGCATTGTGGTGCACAACTTTGACAGTTATTTATGGTTAATAATTTGATTCGTATTAAAATAGAGTAAATATCGTAATTGTAAACATGAGTGAGGAACCATACTACATTTGAGACACTGCCAAAAATAAATTAAAAAGCATGGTAAACTAATTTAAATGATAAAAAGAGAGAAATGTTGGTAGGAGAGAAAAGAGAGAAAATACTCACACATAATATAGTGTATAGATACATATTTTGTGTTCCTTCTTTACTGATACATGTATTTTTATTATCAAATATCTACATTTTTAGATTATTTTATCGTTTTTTTAAACAATTTCTGTTTATAATAATTGTCAAAGTAGTAAGATTTACTTTTTGGTTCAAAAAAATCGTACAATATATTTCTAATTTTTTTTATACGTAAACACGATTTCCAATTATATCATCATGTTCGGATATGCATGGAATTTATATAATCTGGCGAAAAAAAAAAATATCCTTCAACCAACTTCTCTTGCTCAACAATGTCAATCTAAATGAAACACGTAAAAAATCCATTTAATGATATCCAATGGTGCTTTATGTTCTTCATTTAAGCTTTATATTCCATCATTGGATTTGGACCCAACTTTTTTGGACCCCCATATTTCACCCAATACCCATGCGTCAAATTCAAAGATATACCATTTAAGTTTACAATTCAAATACTTTGCCCTTCCAAACATACTTTTATATAGGTGGTATATATATATATATATATATATATATATATATATATATGTTTGAAATTAAATTAAGAAACGCGTCGTTGCATGCTATTTGGAGACTTTGTAATTTAATAATATTTTTTAGTTTTTTTTAAACAATAATAAAAAAAATTATCTGTCATAGAAACACATAATAATCGAGTGGCACCAACAGCATGGTGCACGCACAAAGGCCCTAATCTTTTCTACACTCCTCTTTGTTCTCTGCATTTTAGAACTAAAATGGATGTTTTCAAGGGTTTATGAATTGTTAAAGAGAAATACTAGTTCATGATCTGGGTATGGATGTGAATACCTGTAACGCCCCAAATTTAACGACTGTTTCCACTGTATCAACACTGATCTTTTCAGCGTGTTTTGTCCTCACTCGCACGCACCTGAGAAACTTCCCAGAGGGTCACCCATCCCAAAATTGTCACAGTCAAGCACGCTTAACTTTAGAGTTTTTAAGTGATGAGCTCCCGAAAAAAAGATGCACCTTGTTGTTATGGGTAGTACCAATTAAATCTGATAAGCCTTCCTCAACTGACCTCCATTACATCTATAACTTCCGAGTCTCTAATCCCTCTCATTCAGGTGTGGGATCAGTTCATTCATGTGCCCCTTCGCCTCTAGAAGCCTGCCAGGAGCCGCTCATTGTCCGTGCAACCTCTGGCACCGGCGATCACTCCCCGCGCTCTTTTTGAGCCCCGGACCTCACAATACCTCCATTTGAGTGAAACAACAAAATGAATCTAGTTAAAACTACTTCATCATAAGTTCGAAATCATGGGAGGCAACATAATACTTTATTGTTCGGGTCATGTCAAAATTTATTGAGTTATTCAAATTTCTAATAATAAAGTGAAATATCTCATAAAAACACAGTATTTTAAGTGCTTCAACTTGCTTCCGTTGGGCAACCTTTACACTACAGTGAAAAAGAACCAGCTAGCTCTGCATGAGCTTGTAAATGCAAAAGGCTGAGAGCGGCATCCGATGCACTGAAATAGTTTGCTCTCACCATATATGCCTATAAGAAAGTAAACTGAAATTGCCGTAGAAAGAAAATATCTCTTTCAAACACAACAACAAGATTTGTTTGAAACGGTAACTCTAGCTAAGATTGTTATGAAATGATTTCATTAGCAATGTCGATCTTTGCGTGCCGTTCATTTCTTCTATGGAATGGTGGGCCTTATTATGGGCTTACATTACTGTAATTTTCGGTATTCTGGTTTGGGCTTAACTCAAAATAAGGCTAAAATATTGGTAACTCTTGGGTATCTTTATTGGGCTCTCGAATTAAGAGTATGCGATTGAAGAGAAGCAACAGCCATTGAGAGCACTGGATGAGTTTTGAAGAAATTTTTGAAATTATTCTCATCGAATGGGTCTTGAAGAAATCTGTGGAAATTATTTGAACTTCTTCACATATTAGGGAAATAAATATAGCAATTGTTGGGTTGTCGGCAGGGGTGCAAGTGAGTCAAGTAACTCGTAAGCAACTCGCAAGTAGCTCGGTCAAAGCTCGACTCGAGCTCGGTCAAACCGAGTTCGAGTAACTTGAATTGTTGTTGGAACTGAGTTCGAGTAACTCGAATTGTTGTTGGAACCGAGTTCGAGTATTTAATATTTCTTATACAAGATTATTTTTATATAATTTTTTATATATGTATATTTTTAATAAAACTAACTTAAAAGGGTATATGTACAGTTTTCGAGCTTGAGTTCGAGCTCGAGTTCTAGATAAATTCAAATTCTCATGTTCGTACGAAAATTTTTTTGAGCTTTTCGAGCTCGAGTTCGAGTAACTCGATATGTTCACGAGTCGAGCTCGAGTTCCAAAATGAATAATCGATCGAGCTCGAGCTCGAGTTCGAGTAGGGAAAAGAAATTTCGAGTCGAGCTCGAGTATCACGATACTCGGGCTCGACTCGACTCGTTTGCACCCCTAGTCGTCGGTTTGTGGGTGGTTTCTTTTAAGGGACCGCCTCTTTGTGCCTAGAAAGATTCATCTTTTAAAAAAATAGCAAACATACATATATAAAATCACATGAGAAAGTACAGTACTAAGTACTAACTTATATGTAGCTGCTGAATTTGAAGTCAAGTAGTTATTGGTTTGATTCTATCTATCAACACTTTTTTTCGTCAAGCATGTCGTATTGGACCTGTCCATTATGATCTATCAAACTCATATGATTATATGTAAAACTATGTACCTTCGAGGGTGATTACAACATATATTTCTATACTGATTGCATGCACACAAGGGCGGCACCAAGTAGTGGCGGGCTCAATTATAACATATATATATATATATACATAATATATATTAGTCCAATATTCTTGTTTTTCTAGGTGTTGAGCTATTAACTGAGTCCAAATTTCTAGTCCAGTACTAAATCGTGGAAGGTTGTCCAATGATGGCCCATAAATCTATAGATGAGACTGAATTAGAGATATAATTTTGACGGCCGTTAACTTATGTACATATATTATATTTTAATTTTTTTAAGTTATTTGACGTATTTTCATCAATATTATGGATTCTCTTTACCTCTCCAGCCCACCCTACTAAAGAATCCTAGTTTCGCCCCTGGTCATAGTTCATTCAAATACAAAATTTCTGAATCTGTTACCATCATGATGTATCCTTGATTCATTTTCCTGAATACCATAGATTCTGTTCTCTTTAGGGTGATGGAATTTCTTCCTTGGAGTTCTAGTAAACTCTCTTTTCTGCTTTTCTTGGAATTTATTATGTTTGGTCTCAGTTGATGTGTATATGAGATTCACAAACCTAAGGTGTAACGTCCAAAAATTCGAAATAGCCACATAGACCACTAATCCTTTCTTTAAAAGGTAATACGGATGTTTGTAGTTTTGCTACTTTTGAATTTCAATGCAGGATTTCTGGTTTGAAAGGAGATTCCGATGGGATGTACTCGAGCACGAAAAGTAGTAGTAGTAGTAGTAGTATTATTATTATTATTATTATTATTATTATTATTATTATTATTATTATTATTATTATTATTATTATTATTATTAT
>KV003125.1:56063-116422 GCA_001598015.1 Dorcoceras hygrometricum
AGATCTACCATTAAGCCGAAGAATTTAAAAGCACAATGTTTTCTTTACGATTGTTCGAGAGTGACCATAAGAACACAAGATAACCAAAATGATACAAACGACGACGAAGATCGAGGGCACTTCTGGAACAACTGGAGGAGACACTAGTGATTAGATGAATTTCCCCATTTAATCCGTCATTGTATATTAATTTTAACTTCATATATATATATATATATGTATATATATATATATATTTAAATTATTCGTATTATGTGTAGCATGTGAGGCAATCACTAGCAAGTTGTGGAATGTGATTTCATGGGACATATTTAATGATGGATGGATACCACCTAACAATCATCACAACCAGTGACCATGTATATTTAAATTTCTAAGTTTCTTTATTTTTATAAACTGTTTCCCAAATACTTGGAAATTGTTTTTAACTAGTTTTTAATTTCTTTTCGAAAACTATATTTTGACTTTTGAGAGTTGCACAATTTAATTGCTTTGAGGATTCAATACTAATGTCTTCCGGTTACGCTCTTCAGAAAGATATATCAGAAAAAGATAATCTTGATAATACCTTTGTTCTCTATAAAACTCTAGTATATCAAATTGATTCGTTGAACAATGCATATAATATAAATAGTTGAAAAGCACATGGGATTTAAAACAGACAAAGTCAAGAAAATATTTATACACGTAAAATAGCTCATGACAGATTCATATATGTCTATAAGTTAAAATATTATTAGATTTGATCTCTCAAATCTTGATCAAGTAAACTAAATTTTTTGGGGACACTTGACTAAAGTTATTTTAAAAGGTTTATAAATACTTAGATCTTATAAATATTATTCTAGAAGGTTATAAATTATAATTTATGCTCAGAATAAGGTTTTCATTTTTTTCTAAACACTGGAGCTTAAAGATATTTAGACGTGTCGTATTCTGTTATCTTTTTATCATCATCAATAAAAAATGATAAGATACTGTAAATAATGTGGTTTTCTTTAATCTATTTTGTGATCTACATCATTGAATTTTGGGAAGGCATATTTGCCACATATAAAAGATAAAATTTGAGAGTTATTTTGGTCTTAAAGTTTTAAAATCATATCTTAAAAATAATTTAAATGGCTCTTTCTTGTCATAACAATTTGTAAAATTTCAAATACTTATATAAAAAAAAATTATCGAGCTTATTATATGTTTATGAAAGTTATAAACGCAGTAAAACACTAATTTACTCAGTTGCAGTTTTAATATGTTGAGTATCACAAGTCTTATATATCGACACATGACTACATTTTGTCGCACATGTTATTAGCAATTGAGCCATGAAAATCGAAAGTGATCTATCTGCATGCGAACAGTTTTGCTTGGGGTCAATTTATATATATAAACGCTTTTTTCAACCATAAAAACCCTACCCCACTTCCAATAAATATCATCAATTCCTCACTCACTGAGCCAACTCTCTTGACAATACCATCATAATCATTTTCGATTACCAAAGAGCTGAAGAGATAGTATATTTTTAGACGCAGGACCAACATATATATATATAATATGGACATCTTGTGTGAGCACCTGTGTGGTGATGTGGAACTTCTTGATGTTTATCTCATCAGGTGCTCACATAAGATGCCTACAGGGGCAAGAGACTTGAAGCAAACACAGTCAACAAATTTGATAAATTGGGCAAGTAAAATTATATCAACGTCCATCATTTACCAGGTGATATAGAATTTGGAGGGTAAAATTAACTAAACATCTATTAATTTTAACAAAAGGTATAACTTAGAAAGTACAAAAATCCAACTGCTGATAATTGGTCGAGCATAAACTATAAGGTTCAGTTTAGTACGATTATAGAAAGACATTAGATATGGAGAAATTATTAAAAATTTTAGTCATATGTACTAGTATTAAAATATTGCTAAAAATTTAAAAAAATTTTAAATGATATGATTGATATATGATAAATTATTACTGATTTGATTGATACTGGTTAATAATATACTAAAACCAAACATAACCTAAAAATTTTATTATATTTGTTCCTCTCAAATTGGAAGATAAAGAATCTGTTACCGTTTTCAAATGAGAACGATGAAAATTTAGCACTACTAAAATTAGACTAGAAAGGACGTGAAATTATTGATAAAACTAATGAATGGCTAAAAAGTTTTCAAACGAGAACGATGAAAATTTAGCAGTCATTTTGCTAGTTGAGTGCGAGAGTAGACTGATGATGATTGTCCTTGATAGCGATGAGTTTCTGCTCTTCTATTTATGCGCCAAATAAGGCGAGTCGACGATTTGTTGACATTTATCAAATTTGAACAAAAACGAAAAGATTTAATTACAAGCGAGTCAAGCAGTGGAACAAATCGACTTTATGCTACGTCTTGCATTATTTTGGGAAAATTCCATTGTTTCGATCTTCGAATTTTAGCATGCACGGTTTTTTTTATAAAGTTTTATTTTGGTAATAAATATAGAAAACCAAAATTGATTCCAGCTTACAGCTGCGTCACCTGTTCTTTTTCTTTCTTTTCTTTTTGTCTAGAGCATATTTTAAGAAAGTTAACTCATTAATGAGCTAACCTCTATATAGATCAGAGACCCCTTGACCCATACATGTTGGTAAATCAAGGGATATGCACGAGTAGGCAGGGGCCCGGGGGAGAGGGCCCATATAACGGATTAACTCCCAGAGCATACCCCACAATATTTCAGTGGGGAATATGCTCAACACGAGAATCGAACCCGTGAAGCCGGGGAAGTTACTCACACATCACCCCAGGTCTTACCAACTCGCCTGCGCCCCTGATGACGTCTAGAGCCTACTTTTATTGTGTTAAGTATGCACTTTAGAATTTTGAAAATATATTCCTAACTTCGTTTTCTTTATACATATTTTGGTTATAAATGTCGACATGTCTTGATTAAAACAGACAAGGATTAAAAAAGCACTCATGTTCTGAGTGTTTCTCAAGAAGGAGATTTACAAAGATTACTTTGCTAATTACCCACCTAAAAAGTTAATCTAATGAACTCATGATTTGAATCGATTAGCCTCTGGCAATATACACCAACATTGTTTTCCCCAAAGTACAATATTCCAATATTTCCCTAACAATATCGTGGAATGAACAATAGTCTATAGAAGGACAGAATTCAGCTTCTTTACACGATTATAGAAATATGCTTGCTATACACACAAGACAGCTAGGCTAACTAAGACAATAGAATTAACTAAAGGGACTTTTTTTTTTTGGTTTTTTTTTTCAAAAAGAGAGGAATCAATTCTTCGTTTGGCAACCAATTTTGATTTGATTTCATGGGTGTAAAGGAACCCACTCATACTTGCCTTCCAATGGAACGTCCTTCGCTATATCATAGTTATACCTGAAAACGTTACAGAATCACTCAATCAAATCATTATCATCACAGGCGCTATAATGAGCCGGGGGTGATGAGTCTTACCATGCGCACTGTAGATGCCTATTAATAATTATACTAAAGTGCGGGGTGTGGAAGAATTGGCTTACTTTTCGGCGAACCGTTTCTGCTCGTACTCCTCCACCGCCGCGAAGAACTCTTCTATCTCCTCCGCCGACGGAGACCTCCCTGCCGTCGAGGACGTGCTTATACGGTGTGGACTCGCTGCATGCGGCGTTGATTCCAGCGACGATTGCTCGGAATCTCCACGAGTCTCGTGACCAATTCTACTGTGATTCAAAACACAGAGAAGAAATAAGAATAAGTGAAATTCAGGTGAATTAGAAGCTGAGGAATGATCACATGAAAAGTGAATGATCAGAAACGGAAGCAAAATCTCGATAACAAACCTGTAATTGATCGCCATGGATATTTCATTCTCGACGCTTTCGCACTGCATATCAACGAAATCCTGGAAGCGAAGCTCAAAACATCAGCTACCTCACAATCTGAAAAAATGAACTGAACCACAAAATCCTCGAAGTTACGCTCTCACCTCTAGATCCGGCGACTCGACAACGCTCTCAGCCACTACACCGCTCGACTCATCACCATCATCCGCGGAGGAGCAGCCGTAAGCCACAGATTCCGCTGAGGAAACTGAATTCTCCAGAGATATCACGTCGGAGCACAGCTTCCTCTTCTTGATGAAATTCAGCAGCATATCATCCTCCTCCGCCTCTCCGGTGCTCTGCTCGCTTCTCTTCAGGTAATATTCCGCCATCGCTCCTTGCCAATCTATAGATACACGTATCTACACATATATGTGTGAGGAATGTGCGTGCGAGGATATATATGTGTGTGTGTGGGTGATCTTTAAAAGGTTAAAAAGCTGGCTTTCTTATTTGTTTTTGCTATAGCTTTCAAGTACCAGAAATATAGGGTGAGAAGGGAGGTAGGGGTAAAATGGGAAACTCAAGGGTGGAAAAAGATGCTGATTCGATCCAGAATAAATGAACGGGCTAACGTAACATGTGGTCCTGAGCCCGTTAACGGCGACAGGCACATGTCGATGCCGTTACCAGAAAGATCGGACCAAATACAAATACATCATTGTAAGTGCGTAATTAGGATATTTAACATCTTGTTTTATTCATTATATACCAGCGAATATAACATGAATCTAAACTTTTAATCCTCGGATCTACATATATGTGGAGTAGTGGATAATGTTTCAACCTAGTCTAAAAATAGATATTTTTGATCTACTAACATACACATTTTTTAAGTGCATGCGTAATTATTTACAATATATATATACATATATATATAATTGATACTGTGGACAATTTATGTGACCACCTATGTGGACATCTGATAATATGTCATTTACTGGTGCTGTCACATCATCAGGTGTCCACACAGATGCTCATACAAGGTGCCAACAGTATCAGCCATATATAATACATAAATTCACCTCTCAAAATTACGGCTAATAGAAGTAAGCTTGAAGTATTAAGTTTTTACGGTTGGTTTGATCCTGTTGTACTTAATTACTTATCTAGGATCTAAAGGCCACAATTTATCAGGGATCATGTTCACATGTTTAGGAATATACCTCACGTCCTCATATATATTAAGAGTTGTTGGATCTACTATAAGAACACAACCAATATACTAGATTGGAATTTTCCAGTTTTTACGTACTGTAGAATCAACTTACGTTAGACAAGGTAAATGAGCATTACCTTGAGGACCACATGGGAAATAGTCTTATTTTATTAAAGTGCCACCAAATTAAATGACTTTGATGCAAATATATGGCCGACCCATATTTAATTTGGCAAGACATACCATTTAGAATGTGTTAGGAGTGCCATTGAAATACTCAGTTAGTGAAATTTCAGTCTTGCGATATCGGAATACTAAAATATGTTTATAGCAAGTCAAGTTTAACTTAAAGTCCACTCGACAAAAGCAAAAACAAGATCATCAATATAATCGAATAGTATCATTATTTTTTAAATCAAGATTACTCCAGTGACGTATGATTCATTCATATTGGAATATGCACCAACTTTTGTATCAGAAATTAGAAGTTTAGGAGATTGATTCTATGCTGTGCGAACCCACCACGGTAGGATCCAATGTCAATCCGGTGTGAGGTCGAGTACCCATGATGTAAACTGTACATGCATGCTAAAAACACCGGCAGAGTATAGAGGCTCGCTCCGATATTAAAGCTTAATTTTAACTGAACTAAGTGATTGGGACTAGGTAAATGCAGAATCGAATTGTTTAAATATAGTTTTGTTCGGATATTTGGTAGCTTTCTTTACTGATTTCATCTGGAGATTATTTTTATGATGTTTAACGATAAGAAAAAATAGAGATGTAACATATGAAATAAACAAATTGTTTAAAGGCCATTGTCTAAAGATTTATGTTACAAAATACTATGATATTTATTTTATAAAAGTATAAAATAGAATTAGTATTTAACATAAATTAAGAACTTTAATATATAAAATAAAATATTTAAGAACATGGAAAGAACTTAAATTTCAAACTAATTTTCTGTTACTGTTTTGGTTGTCAGAAACCTGGATTAAATCCTAGACCATCGTTTCTAGTTCTATTTAGGGTTTTTAAGAGACGGTACCGATTTCATCCACAATTCAAAAACTTTGTTAGATCTATTTGAAGCCAACACATGTTCTATATTACATTGCAGTAACACCTAATAAACAGTAGAGATTTCACCCCAAGAGAATACTCGAACTTAAGAATAAAAATGAGCTGAACTCTAACATCATTCTAAAATTGGTTGGTCATATACTGAAACAATAATTAGTGATAAGTAATACATTTCAAATGTTCCAAAAATTGTGTGTAGACAAAGTTTATAAAGTACGAGCGGCAACAAGGCACAAACATTGGATTCCCTTGAAGGTAGTGTAGGCCCTCAAGAAGTTCAACAAAATTTGTCCCTGTATGGTAACCCCCCCTAGAAATAAGGGCTCTTGTCTCTGTCTCTTCACAGATGAAAGTTTGGGCTACACGCAAAATTTAAGTGTCTATTGTGACAGGTCTTTGCAGTCTGCTCATATGTCCAAAAATATAAGCATGCATGGGATTCATTCTGCTATGCTTCAGAAACTTTTAGTGTGATGGAAAATAAATATATAAGGTAAAGATAAAATCTTGCCCATGCCCAATGCCTAAATTTTTTGAAGTCTCACGAAAAAATGAAATATGGAAACTTATCCATAATCCATGACATTCTTGAATATATAAAAATTCATAAAATCTACACAAATCTGAAAGCCAAATAAAGATGAACCAAATTAAAATATCGGTAAAACAAGTTTGAAAATAGTCGAATTCCGACCTCTTGCAGATGCTATTACCATTGCCGTTTCCACATGAAACCATCACAAGAGTATTCGATATATCGGGTAAGAGGTATCCTAATACTATACATGATCTTGTATATTCGATATATCGGGTAAGAGGTATCCTAATACTATGTATGATCTGGTACAAAGAAGTAAGACCATTATATGCCTCCAAGGGCACAGACGAGCTGGTAAGACCTGGGGTGATGTGGAAATAACTTCCCCGGTTACACGGGTTCGATTCTCGTGTGGAGCATATGCCTCAATACAAAATTATGGAGGTATGCTCTGAGAATTCGTCCGTTATATGGGTCCTGTCCCCCCGGCCCTTGCCTACTCGTGCATATCCCTCGATTTACCAACCTGTATGGGCCAAGTGACCTCTGTCCTATACGGGGGGTTAAACCCATGCCGTTATATTAGAGTCGTATATGTAGAAACAATGAATAATAATGCAATAATTATGTAGAGTCTAGAGGATATGGCGCAAGACAGCACGAAGATGCACATTTGATCAAATAGGACACGATATGATGGAATTTGAAAATTTGGATAAAATTCGCCATGTATAGCCAAATATATAATTCACAAGCTACTGAACGTGAAAACAAAACCAATTATCAAAACATCTTGGACTTACTATCAATAAATTTCAAGTTAGTTTACAAGGGGTCTAAATCACATAAAGGTTTGAGACTCAAGACTAGACGATAAGAGACAAACCTAGGCTCAGGTTGAGCCACAACATCAGAGCCTATAAATCATGCACACGCTTCACTGGCTTTTGATAATTATGATTAAATTATACTTGCAATAGATTGAGCTGATCTAAATGTATATCGAATCCCTATTAGTTAACACATCAGATGGTGGTTTTAGCCCACGGGACCTACCTCAGCTCATATACCCTAGAACCAGCATTAAAAGGCATAAATACCAGGAAGTTGATGTAACCAGCATCTTGTTAATGATAACGGATACAACTGGATAATAGTCATCACAGTGACTAAAGTCGTATAACCTAGAATACAACTTGTTACAATATGCGAAGTTCCTTCATGTGTTAAGTGAGATTTGTTCCTCTATTGTAAAATTGGATTGAAAAATTAGATTATATCTTAAAAATGAATCAATAACCTTAGAGTGCCTTCTTCACTTCAAAGAAGTTGGGACGCAACTTGTTTGCAGCATCGACGTCATCTGGAGACGTGACAGCAACCACAACACCACTGTCCTTGACGGCCTCTATGAAGTCAGCAAGCTCCTTGAAGTCATTCAACCTAAGGAAAGAAAATGAAGTAGGTCGAAAAAGCTTGTATATTCATTTAGGCAGATTGAGGAAATGAAATAGTGGACAAATAGATGTTTTCTACTAGAAGAGCCATAGAATTATGAATCACAAAGAAAGATTTTTTGCAGGTTTTTGATTTACCGCTACAAAATATTATCTGCTATGACTACATTTGCATATGGTAAAAGAGAGGTACCTGGTTGACAAAATTTCTTCTCGTCTCATCTGCCTGTCCTCCTCAGTGACTCCTAATAAGTATCTCAACAAACTGAAGAGCAAATTGATTTTTTTTCCTCAAAATTCATGGTCCAGGCAGTATTTGATGTAAAAAACACAGGAACACTAATAAAAACCTACTTCATACCGTATATTAATGATAATACTACAATTAAAACACCAAGACAACAAGGAAGGGAAAGACTAATAGGGGCATACAAGCTTGTCCAAAGGTAAGGGTGAAGTTGCGGAAGGAACTATTTGCCAAGATTTCGAGTTATAATTTGAATGCCATGCAACCTAATAACTTGGGCTGGCATTTTGCAATGTTGATTGGCTTTGGAATTATGAAGGATAATGGTGAAAATTATAAACAAATTGGACAACCTAAAACAAGAAAATCTAAATACGTCCTGAAATTATGATCAGGTTGAGGCCCCCACATCTTTTGGTGTCAGATTTTCACAAGGAAATGTATGTGTGTGAGTATTGAAGATTGGTGAAGTTCTCTCTTGAACATCTCTAACATTCAAGGGTAATGGATCTGAAGGCAATGGACTGCATTTCACTTACCTGCTGTATCCCTTGGCATCAGGTAGCTGATAGGCATCAACATCTCCAATGGTACCGATAATTGCCTTAGTGAGTGCATCATCATCCATTTCAAGTTCTTTCAGAAAATTGCTGGTTCCATCATAAACATCAAGAGTCTTCAACAAGTTGGGGTCTCTGTAGGACAAGTATGAAAACACACCTACACAGAAAACCAAATGATTAGGTAGCAGGATATAGCCATGGTGCAAACTTACAAAGGAACTAAATTTCACCTGAGTGAGTGTCAAAATCACAAAATCCTCCATAAGCTCCACCACTAACTCGGACACGGTCCCACAACCACGTGTTGTTTAAGTACTTGGAGATAACATATGCACTGCCTTTAAGTTTATAGCCAGTATCAAAAAGATTAGCTGCTTTTCCAACATAATTGACCTGCACATAAACATCTTGGCCGCGAATTAAGTATCCTTAGTATGCACATAAAGAAAGCTCATCAATCAAAATATAATATCTACTGACCTGAGTGGGTACCACAATTGCTTCATTTGTGGGGGAGAGTCTAGAGTTCAAAGGAATAGAACCAACTGGGAATGTATTTGGAAGCATATCAAGAAAATTGCTAATATGCTTCTCTGAGTTCTTTAGGATTTTTCCGTCAGCAGTCAAATTTATTAGGCAATCATTTTTTGAAATCAAGGTTTTGCGAATTTCCTCAAGCGAAGCAGATATTTCAGACCAGTCTTCATCAACTCTTCTTTCAAGAGTTCGTAAAAATTCCAAATAACTGCAAGATGCCAAGGCAAAAGTAACTAGGGGCTTCTGCAACTTCCAGAATACGAACCCATGGGTAAAACATAGAAAAGTGAAGGAGTGACAGATGACATTAACCATTATATAACCCACTACTTTTAAAAAGCAACATAAAAAGATTAATCAAACAGGATAGCCAGCACAAATTTATCCACACACAAGCGGTCGTAAATGTGTCACATGTATTTCATCAAATGACAAACATTTCAAATTTCAGAAACTGGGAATTTAAGAACCACTCAGATTTGTCTAACCTCAGTCCGCCCATTTGTTCAGATATCCAACCAGCAACATTGAGCTTTGCATCCATTCTTGCAGCCGCAATGCCATGCCCACTTCCTCTTAAACGGTTCTGAAAAATGAGCAATTGATACCACTTAGCCACAGAAAGCAATTACTCAAAATGGGCAGAGTTCGATTAATACCTCCATTCTTGCTTTGCTTTGAGCAACAAACTGCTTAAAGCGCTTTTGGTCTGTAAGTTGAACATCTTGAAGAACACAGTTGACCTAAAGTTGATAATTAGAATTTAGTAACAAATCATTCTCCCACCGACATAAAGAAAGTGAAACAGCAAGAACAATTGTTCATGTTTTCATCTTACGTACTAAATAAAATTGAAATTGAGATTGATGAAAGAGGTATTGAAATAAAATTGAGAAGAGTAGAAGACAAAGCAATAACATCGCCGGTATAATTGGACAACTGTCATGTACATTAAAAATAAACTTAAACATGATAGGCATTAGGTAGCTTGATCAAATATACAATTTTCTAATCTGACTGTTGAAATTAAACATCATTAGAAATGACAACTGATTTGTATAACTTATGACAGGTACACAAATATTGAGATAAGTAGAGATGAGACAAAAGTATGTAATAGCATCAGACTTCATAATCAATTATCTCAAACAGCCAAATGACACAAGGTCTCTCAACAGATTTCACTAGAAAAAGGAGTTGAAAACACCAGTCAAGAAACAACGTTTTGCATGCTTCATTTGTAGAAGAATTGGATACACACAGCCAAACACATAAGGCAAGAGCCAAATGCACTCTCTAAAGAGGATGATAAATTAATTTCTGAACATCCTAAAATTTAAAAAAATAAATATATTTTGAAACAAGATATGCAAAGAGAAAACAGAAGATGCAACAATCCAAAATATTTTTCACAAAAATTATAACACCCAAACTGAAGAGAATTTATATAACAGGGAAGACAGATTCGATTTCTAGAAATTGTGTTTAAAGATGAACATTCAAAAGAAGAAAGAAAGAAACAAACTACAAAAATAGTATTTCGAAATACTATCTTTTGTCATTTGTGTTCAGAAAAGACACATGTAATCAGAGACTCAAATTAAAACAAAGGAAATGATTAAAAGGAACTGATACCTCAATTATGATTAAAAAAACAATGTCTTCGAAGGATGTTCAAGTATCTGAAATCATACTAAATGCTGTAAAGAAATCACCAACTTACAAGATTAAACAAATCTTCAGAGCGTTCAGACATAGCTTTGCCTCGAACAATTATATGGCTGCACGGATCCTTCTTATCCCTCACAGACGATGTGAAAGGATACACAGAAATGCCACCAGTTTTTCTTCCAATTAATTGATTCAGTTGTACAAAATCCATGTCTTTAGTCCCCATCTCCAGTAGCGACTGGCTATTGACATAATTCAACATCATATTTTAGAAGTTGATGGTGAAAGATTTTTCATGGAGCTAACAGCAGCCCAATTCCCTTGAATTAATAATATGGTGAAAATCATCGTGAAACTATGGTCCTATTGATGATACTCCAACCAAACAGAACATCATAGCCCTCAAAACATGGTTACAGAAATAACAGTTGACAAGGCATAAACACGACTTGAAGCATGCAGAGTTGAAATCTAGCAATAACACATGGAAAGGAAGAATATACTTCCAAGCTCAAAACATGAAGAACTAAACGGAAAGCAAATTAACCATTCGTACAATACCATCATACAAGATTCTGTATCCAAAAGACTTGTATGCTTTAAAATGCAGTGAAGACTCGAGTCGAGCCACAAAGAAAAGAATATGTAGCATAAGATAGGAGGAAAAAAAGGATATTGCACTCAGAGTTTGGATATGAGAATTCTAACCACAGAAATATAATACAAATTTTGGTCAGCTCTACATATATGTGGAATGATGCTCCAGGACCATCAATGAACTTACGAATAATAGATTGAAAAGATCTTAGAGACGAGAAAACTATGTATTATTCCTAACAATTGCCAAATGCTTTTGACAGGCCCGTAATGATCAGATGGTACATGTGAACCTGGAATGATAACTCTAGGTATTTTGGAGATATTAACACAACGGATACTGCAAGCTCACTTAACAGTTTAGCTCATGGTCTTGATGTGTGCATGCCTACTGCTAGCCAGAGTGCATATGAGTGTCTAACAAGAGAAGGAATGGGAGTACTGGTCTATGCCGATAAATTTTAATTACCAATTTCGAAGGTATCGCTGGATGGTTATCATGACCCCAGTACTAACAGGGAAAGAAGCTGGGATCAATAATAATGCAGATTTTAGACATATATATTAAAATACGTTTGGTTGTTAACAGTTCCAGAATATTTTCTCACCAGAATAGTGGTACCAATGGAAGAAGCTCTTGTCTCAAAGAGCTCATATTGAAAACAACTTCAGCATATAAAACATCATTAGTGAAGAGGTCATGCTGCAACACTTTTACACCATTAATATCACCAACCTATAATAACAAGAAAATTACTTATCTCAGAATTTACGAACTTTATCTGAAGGATAAATTTTAGTATTGTCATAATCTCATCACCTCGGTAGGAATGTGCATAGGCTCTTTTGGAATGTCTTGCAAAGAAAGGCAAGGTACACACTTAAGAGCTTCTGGTGGGTCAGGAGTCTCCTGTTTCAACCTAAGTTCATGTGTTGCACGTGCCAATTCAGCAAGATCCTCCGGTGTCATATTAGCTTTCACCTTTTCCAGATTTTCCTTCTCAATTGCTTCATCGCGGGAAGCCTTCTCTGGGTCAGGCTGTTTACTACATGAATTAAAATACAGAACAGCCATATTCAATTGTATCCAACAAACGTCAGAAGGTTAAAAAGAACCTGCATTTCAATAGTTGCAAGATGCGGGTTATTTAAAATTAATTTTTCTATCAAGGGAGCAAAGACTGCTTTCGAGCCTTCCTTGGCCATTCTAGCTTTCAATGCCTTCAAAGGTTCTTGATATTTCAATGGCTCAAATGGATCCAAATCATAAATCCATTTCCCCTACACATAAGAAGTTCCAAAAAAGATAACTTAGACCCGTTGGATATAAAAACAGTGAAGGGGATATAAGAGGAACCATGCCCGTGAAATGTCAGTAACAAGATAGCATTCCTTACAACGGAACGCAGCATCAGTGCTAAGCCACGAGGAAACGATCCGGTATTGTTTTCTCTGAGAGAAAACTCAATTGTATTCATTGATGCCTCCACCGCATCAGAATCAAAGCCTTCATCTGCAAGTTTTTTCAGTGTCCGCATTATTAATTCTTCTACTTTCTGAATATCATCTTCTGATACACCTTTTAATCCTATACTAAACTGAGGTTGAAGAAGCTCATCTTGAACCCCACCACCAACAATAGCTTCTCCTAAACCACTCTCGAGTAAAATTTTTCTCAAGGGAGACGCAGGAGTTCCCATCATTAAATGGTCAAGAAAACCCACAGCCAATTCAGTTTCCAAGTCTAAAGGAGTCTCAGAGAGTAGCCAATTAAGGCACACCATATGCTTCTGTTTTGAGTCAGCAGCTTCAGTAGCTGGATACTTCTCAACGACCCTAATGGGTTCTGAGAACAGTTTCTGAGAATCAATTTTTGACTCCTCTGGAGCAGAATTTGCTTCAAACATATCTAGGTATTCTGCAAATAAAACATGGAAGAAATACAGAAAGCATGAAAGAATTATAAGTTAAGCAGCAAATCATTAAAAGTCTAAAACATTGACAATTTAGATTACTCCCCAAAAAAGCTTAAAATACATCTATTAACTTAACCAATTAATTGATTGATAGCCTTTACCCCGTGATTTTGAAAGCAAAGACTTTGAAGCAGGATTTCAATAAGATCGAAAGGATATAAAACATTATACTTCACCAGAGGCTACAAACTTATCAAATAAAGTGCACATAGACGCAAAATGCAAGACAGCATGAGCACATGCATAGAGATATCACCGAGAACCAGCCAGATATGAGAAAGTTCTAAGAAATGTCCCTGGCAAGTTCTCTTACTCTTTTACAGGTTGGTGATATGTTCTCTTGGAAATTCAAGTTGTATTAAAGAACACAAAAATATAGAAAAAGAAAAATCTGCACACCACTTAAAATTCGTAGGCGTTGAGTGGGATCATCATCTCCATAAAACCATATCCTGGCATTGCTGGGATGGTAATATTTACGGTGGAACTCCTGCAGATGAAACAGATTATAACCTTCACTTTGATGACACAAGATAATGTGCAAAACACCAGATGATTGAATATGGAATATAAATATGGTATATATAAAAAAAAAGACAAGAAACTTCAAACATTACACCATAATGCATTGGAAGAGAGGAAAGTACGATTCTTAAATAATATAAAATCGTGAATGTATTACCAGCACAATTTCGTCAAAACTAGGGGAAAAGGAAATCTTATGGACAATTGGACACGATTTAGAAAAGAAGAATAAATACATAAAAATTTGGTAACAGAGGATAATGTCGTGCATGTTTAACCTACATAACATACCAACAACAACAACAAACAAGTCTTCATCACATCTAAGCGTAATCAGCTATATGGATCATTCTTCGCAATTGTGTTACTTTAACTCCTATATAATTATATATTTTTCGACTCATTATTTCATATATAAATAATACTTTAGGTTAGTTTGTTAACTTCTTAATTAATAATTAAATTATTATTATAATTTTCATATAAATTCTGATCATATCAGCCAGAAAAGGTTTTAGTTTACCTAATTAAAACTAAACAAATCAATATATTTGTTACTGATTTATCTCATCATAAGAAATTGATTTTCGCCTCATTCACTTTTTATTCAATTCCTTGATTAATTTGCTAAGTTACATGTGTTGGATTCAAAAACAGATCAGATCTTAATTTTGATAAATACAAAAGTTGTTCCTACGTTTCTAACAGTTTATTTGAGTGCGGAGGCAAACTGGATGCAGATCAGAACAGATCCTAGCAGATCAGCTGAAGTACTGTACAGTATAAGCGAATAACTAAGCTCAGTTGAGAAGACGTGCATATTAGTATAGAAGAGACAGAATTAGATCAGAGCAACGTTTAGAATCAAAATAGAGCAGCACAGATAAGGTAAACAGATTAGTCAGAGATACCAATTTAGATAAGATGAGAGCAGTCAGATTATAGCAGAACACTTCAAATAAGCTGAGAGCAGAACAGAGCAGCATAGAACAAAAGAGTTCAAAATAGAACAGATAAAACCGTTTAGAACAGTACAGAACGGTTCAGCTGTTCAGATTAGAGTAAATTGGAATAAAACAGGCAGTCGGCTCAGAACAGAGCAAGAGCAGTCCAGAAACCAGAGCAGTGTAATTCTGTGATCAGATCAGGTCGGAGCTTCGGATAAAATCAGTTCATATTAGAAGAGAAGGGCTTATTTAACAAAATAGATCCAACTCAGACGGACAAATCAGTTTGAACAAATTAATTCAAGACTGAAACAAGATATTCAAATTGATTTGTCGTATACAACAAAACATCAACTCAGAGCGAACAAGGATAATAAATAACCTCACCTACTCTTCCACGAGAAAAGGACAATAAGCACACAATGTTCAGAACTTTACAAAAGCTTTTCAAACGGTTGGAAAATTGTGTCCAACGTACATATCAGAAGAGACTATATATAGAACGAAAGACGAAAGAGTCGACGAAAGGGTGAGACTGTGAAGCTGCATGGTTTTGCACAGAGTGCCAGTTCAGAAGAGAGCAGAATATCAAGCTATGCACCACCCACAGATGTCATAATGCCCAGAAAATCATGAAAACGACAGTCTCAGTCTTCGTAGATAGACGTTAAACATCTGCAACAGAGTCGAGTCTAAGAGTTCAACCTGGGCAGTGTGGTAAGTCCCAGTTGAGTGGGTTTGTACAAGTGGTTATATAAGTCAAAGTCTTCTAGAGTGAATCCTTCCAGTTTGGAAGAAGAGGAGCCTTCAAACTTCCATTAACAAATCCGATGCGCACTGATTATTGCGTTCTACATACATTGTTTTCTAAACTGTTTTGAAGTTCAATTTTCAGGGAGTACTTCTGGTAATTTCCCCATGGTTTTTCAGACCAGACCCGATGTACCCTCGATGCACAAATATTTCAGAACAGGAGCTATTGCAACTCCAAACTGATTTCAGTCACGGCCGATAGTGCGTGTTGCTTTGTTTAAAACTGCTTATAAAACGCGCACTGTCCTACTCCGTGCTGTCCCTAGCATGAGCACGATCTGATCCGACTCACGATCCTGAAAATTTCTATCAATTGGTAAAAAAACCTTTGTGATCTGATATCAGGACCCTAAAATATTGAACAATTGGTATCAGAGCTTTTATCCTCTGTGCCGCAATCTGTTTCAATCCTAACAAGCGGTATCAGAGCACTTTCGTGAACTGATATCCTTCCCCAAATTTTTAACATGTTCGCCCATTAATCTTTTTTTTAGCCATGTAATATAATATGAATTATATTTATATTTTCACATATAAAATTTTTTGACCATTTATATATATACAAGTTGATTAAATAAATTAAAATAATCAGTTTGAAGCTACTAGTTTAGATATTATAGTATTAGTTATCTATTAGCAAAATTTAACATATCAGAAATATTCCATAATAAATTCAACAAATAAAACTATATTTAATTAATTTGTCAACTAACAATATTATATCTCACAATGCAAAAATTTTGCTCTTCCATTTTAACTTTTATAGTAAAGAAGAAAAATAGATTCTCTTAACGGAAGTAAATTGTGACAGTTCTAAGTTTAAGACAATTATTTGGTTCTTGATTATAAAAATACAACAATAGTACTTACAAATAAAAAGATTTCCTCATTTATTCAATTATTTGAAATATATACTATATAATTTTTTCTCATTATTATCATATATTAATTTAAAATTAAAATTACCATATAATATTTTAATAAAAGTTTTCTTTTTCCGTTAAGATCATTTGTTTTTAGTCTAAACTTTTGAATTACAAAACTTAAATGTTTATACGGAACACAATATGTTATATGTTGTAAAACAAGATTATATGTATCTTATTTGAAGAGTTATATCAACACATTTTAATATACTTCTGTTTAATTTCAAGGAAAATAACAGGTTTGTTTAGAAAATAATACTAAAAATATTAAGTTTTTTTTATTTTATGCATAGTAACAGACTACATATGTTTAAGGTGGAAAAGTTGAAGAGTAAAATAATTTGGTACTCTATATTTCCAAAATTTTAAAAAACCAATATATCAACTATATAAAACATAAAACAATTTGCAACCAATTCGATCAATTCAAGTGTAAGAATCATCTAAGATATGAGTCAATTTATTTTTTTATGTTTTACCGATAAATATATAAAAAAATTATTACCTAGTATGAAATTTAATTTATAAATAGTTTTATATTAAATTTGCATCATAAATCATAAAAAATGTTTCATAATCCTTAAATTAAATATGTAATATGAAAAGATTCAAAATATAATGTGTGGTTTATTGCTCCATAATTCCAACAATCATGCCTAAAATATAAGATTATGGAATACTAATACAACATTCATGCTTCATACTTCCAACAACTATGCCTAAAAATATAAGATTATATTAACATGCATCTTTAACTGATTTAATTGATTTGCTAAGTTGCAAAACTATTTGATTATGGTTTATAATTATGATATTGAAACATTAAATTTGTAATTTGACATGCATGTCCCCCATTGATTTGCCAAGATACACGTTTTTCCATTAAGAATATTTAATTTTAGTAGCTACATATTATAATATTTATTATTTCGACAATACACAATCAAAAAACTTCGATCCTCTTCACACTACTGTAGGTATATAGAAAATCTCTGCAAAATTTCTCTAAGGACTCGGGCGTTTTTTCAAGATGAAGGAACACCAAATGTAGATCTTATTTCTTCCCGACATTTTTTATAACCTGTTTAAGAAGATGTATCGCTTCCATCGGCAACCTTCCAGGCACGAATCCAAATTGGTTTCTGTCACATTGGTCTCTTTTTTCAGTCTTCTTTCTCTAATTTGCTCCCAGAGTTTTATGGTAGGACTCATTGGTTTAATTCCCATAAGATTGGCAAAATCTTGCATATCTCATTAATTCTTATACAGGTTAATACTTCCTCCTCATTGCTCAAGTCTTCTATTGTTTCTTAGTATTAGGTTCAAAAGCTTTGTAAACCATTCAATACCCTCCTTCCCTAAACACTTCCAAACTTCAATGAGATATCATCACGACCAGCTGCGTTTCCATTCTTAACCCCTTTTAGTTTATTTTACTTCTGACGTTTCGATTATGATACAAACCTAACTCTTCATAAAGCTAACAAGGACATAAAAAAAAAGATAAATGTTTTAATATTGAACTACTTAGTAAACTTGTATGCAATTATCTTCACATGGGTAGGATTGTATTGATCTGCACACAATATATGAATAGAAAGCCACATTTCCACACACGATCTTGCTTGAAAAAACTGAGAGTTAAATCACAAAAAGCTATAGGGTGTTGATATTTTTTTCTTATCAAGACCAAATTCAGAAATAGACTTTGGGACAGGTGCAGGTACCTCTTGGGATAAAAAGGTTCCTACAAAATACATGATCCATATTTTCATAAGCATTCGGAGTTTGTACAACTTTTGAACCTAAAATCCATAAAACAATTGCGTAGTGGAAACAAAACCTTAGGTATGCTCGACGGTTTGAGGTGAAGATTCTAGTTCTTTATAAATTCATTTTATAGTTAATTAACACAACAAGAATGACAAAAAAACAGGCGGAGAAGCATCACTTTAACAAGTCATACAACTAAAAGTGGTAGAAACATAATAGCACACAAGATACTTGACCAACGAACCTTGAATTCCTCAAAATTAAGTTTAGGAATGACTTGTGGATCACCACCACTATCAACGCCATATGCATTGTCAGGAAAAAGCGCCTACAAAGATGTATAACTCAATTAACACCACCACCACTTGTTTAGTGCACACTTAAAAAACCATAAAGCCAAACAGAAGCACATCAACTACTTCTAAATATTTGAAAAAACAGACAGAAAGATAAGCTATGATCATACGGTACACAGAATTCTACACAAATCAATCCCGGTACAAAAATAAGCTTGCCTGTTGGGAAGCACGTCCCAGTATGCTGTCTGGCTGTGAATAGACACCTTTCATCTCATTGAAAACAACACCTGGATTTAAACAAAAAAACAACAGTGGAAATATAGCACGTCTATATATATGTATTGTGACGCCCAGAAATCTGAGGTTGCCACACAGACTAACAAATTAATTAATGATAGATAAAATTGAATTTTCGATATTGCCGTTATAAAATTTTTAATATATTTTCTATCCTTGACGTTCTTATAGCTAGAATTCAGGATTTTGGTTCTAGGGGAGATTTCCGGAGGAAGACACCCGAGCATGATAACGGCAACTATGAAATTAATTTCATTAGCGTTTTTGAGGGGAAAATATTTAAAACAAGTTGATACAATTTTGTGACGGATTCAAGTCCAATTTATTTATTTACTTTTTCGACTAAAATTAAAGAGCGTTTTTTTGAGATTTTATGTTTATCATTTTTACTGCTAAATTAATGAGCGCTTTTCAAATTCTTTTAAATGTTAGCACTTTTATAATTTTATGGTACATTGAAAAGTTGTAAAATTTATTTTTAAAATTGTTTTTAAATCCCAATTTTTAGTAGCATTCTTAAAGACTAATTTTTCTTAATTAGAGGATTATCTCCCCAACCCTACACACTAAACAAAGAAAAAGAGAATAAACAGAGGGGATCGGTGAGCACTAGCAGCCGACAACCTAGTTTAGAGAGGAGAAATTTTTTTAGTTTGGCTCGTGGTGTGGCCCTCGCCGGAAATCGCCTTTCGATCATCGTCGTTTGAGGCAAGTTAAATTCCGTCCCTTGATGCATCAATGAGATCAACATACGTGCTTGAATGGCTTCTGGCTGCAAGTGGCTTACGTGTTCTTTTTGAAAAAAAAAGATTATCTTTCAAACTTTTACAGTACATTGAGATACAGATTTTGATTTGAAAAATTTTTGGAAGGGATCCTTACACAACCTGATAGCTGCCTGTACATTCTTATGTGTCGGCTGTTTTGGTTGTGTGCGTGAGCCTCTTCCCCGAAGGCTGTCATGCACATGAATTTTAACTTGGAAAGTTCTCTTTTTCGGCTGTGCAAGTATACTTTGTTTCTCTGCTACGTTGATGAAATTCTTATTGGTTCGCTCAAATGTTGAAGTGGGTACTGTTAGTGCATGATGGTGTGCATGTTCATGATCTCACATAAGCATGAGGCCGCCTAGTTGTTAAATAAAATTTTTTTGGGAACCTGCGTGAGAGTATCTCTCAATTTCAGGGATGTGTGCGCGGCTGGCCCTCATGCGGGTTATTTTTGTGCGTCCGTTGTTTATGGTCCTCTTTTGTTCCCAACAAGCTTTGTCCAAGTGTATGGGAGGGGGAGGGGTCTCTTTCCTTCTGGTTTTAATTGCTTCAGGAAATCAGGGGCACATGGTGATGCCGCGCTTCACTGTTGATGATTTAAAAATTTTTTTTTTTGCTTCTCCAATTTGTGAAAGCCGTGTATGTTTGTATGTGTGGGTGAGCTTGGTGGATTTATTTTGGTTTAGAAATTTATGGGAAAATTTTTGAGGAAAAATGTTTAGAGGTTTTAAATAATTTGTGACAAAGTTATGACTGAATTACGGACGTGTGGATGCCGACCGACGGATCGGGGTGCCCAACCAACTTGACAGATTACGGGCGTGTGAATGTTGGCCTTCTGATCGGTGTGTCCCGCCAAATGACTGGATCCATATGAGCTTATTTAAGCTACTTGACTGATGGCTGCAGGAAATTGTCTGAGGTGAAGAGAATGATTGAAAGATTTCAATTGATGATAAATCCTCTTATTCTGAAATGGGTTGCGTTAAAGTTAGCGAGAGTTTTGAAGAATTTTATTTGGCCACCTTTTCATTTGAAAAGTTGACAAAATGAGTTTATGTTAAATAAAAATATTTTATTGCACGTGCATGTATTATGTATTATTTGCTATTCCCGGAGTTTACTTGCTAGGCCTTTAGGCTCACTAGATTTCATCGATGCAGGTGATGATGTATAGGTGGTGCTGGTTGCCGAGGACTCGATCGGGATGAGAAGGCGCTTATCAATGGACACACGTTTTCCGCAGTTAGAACATTTCTATTCTTAAGAGTAGTTATTTGAGTTTTTACCGTTTCTTGGTTTGATGTCTACGATGACGCCTGATTGGACCAACCTTTACGAATTATTTAGAATTTGAAATTTTTGACTTATGTAGTTTTTTTTAAAAAAAATTTCCGCGACTTACCTTTTAAAAGTACGGGTGTTTCATGTATAGATTAATCTAGACACAGATAAAGGCACATTGGATACTGGCACTTAATCAAAAAAGAAAAAACAATTTGTTGAAACCACCAACCTTTATAAGTTATGTCCTCCGATGGGTCATTTAGTTCATAATGCCAACCTTCCTGCTGAAATGTCTTTATGTCATTCACACATTTAGGGAAGAAGACCGCATCTAAGTATACATCGACCAAGTTATAGAAGTCCTGCGTTATAGCAACAACCGTAAACTTATTAGATGTATTTGGATTGAGAGCTTTGAGATCCATTGTGATTAATTCAATTATAATGTAAATAACTAAAAGATGAATTTGAGTTTTCACTACTGTGGTTATTCAACAATGAAAATAAATTCGAAATCCATGAATTTCAAATGATTCAATCCAAATGCAACATTAGAGAAAAAACTTTTCGGCTTTTCAATAGAATCTAATTAAAAGACCTTTGTGTTTGTTGAAGCCACAGGATAGCAGGTCCTATCTGGATATGTAAAAGCATTCAAAAATGTGTGCAAACTCCCTTTCAATAGCTCGACAAAGGGTTCTTTCAACGGATACTTTCTTGAACCACACAACACACTGTGTTCCAAAATGTGAGGGATTCCTGTCGAATCTTTTCTGGAACAAAAGATTGGCATATATAGCAGTAACTTCGTTAGAAACTCATTTAAACCACCTTAGAAAAGAAATCTAGACAGGTAACAATTATAACACAAACAAGGTAAACTACATTTATCACTATTACAATTGCTATAACTTAAAAAAACGACATCCAATACCAATACTGATATCAATGGCGTCTTTCAACTTATAACAAGTATCAAAATAACCAAGACTAAATTGTATCGATGAAGGTGGGTTCACATACGGAGGAGTCCGGAAAACAATGCCAAAAACTTTATTTTCATCCTCGTTGGATACAGACATAATCTCTGCCCCGGTCTTCTTGTGCTTATACAACACTGCTTTTGATTTACACTCCTCAATAAACTCCTCCGAAACCTTCTCAAAACCAAGCTTCTTGGCCACGGAATCATCAGCTCCCAAAGCCTCTGAAGACTCAAACACGAATAAAACAATTAAAAAAAACAACCGAATTCAACTGATATTCAAACAAAAAACACCAGCTTACAACCTGGAGCTGACTGAGGAGCCGAGGTTGAAACTGCCTGAACGGATAAACTAGAGAAGTTTTTCTTCAAATGAAGAGAGGGACGAGATGCCGCGGATACGAGTCCGATATGGCGGCGGAAGAGCGAGCTACGGCCAGCGTTAGGGATTAAGCGGTGCGTTTTCGGGAGGCTAGAGAGGCGGTGAGTGGAGCGGGAGAAGAATCTAGCAGAACAGAGCACAGACGAAGAAGATGAAGAGGAAATTGTGCGTAGCAGCGTCGCTCTCTCCATTGCTGCAGCTTGGAGGAGAACGAGGATGAGCAAAGATAATATCGGTCCTGAAACATATATATATACTGACCGTGCTTTCTTGGAGAGAAATTTAGTAAAAGCATTACTATTATTATCATTATAATTATTATTTTATTATTATTATTATATTTTCTTTCCCAGGCAGAAGCTTCGAGTACTAACGTGTCTCACATAGGCCAATGTTTGCAAGTTCTCGAAGCTCATCGGCCGCACGGCTGAGCAGGTCGGCGGCGGCGGCGGTGCTGAAGTGGTCACGTTCTGCGTCACCTGCTTTCAATCGGCTGTGCACTGCCCGCATCGCTGCTGGTAATGGGTATGGATTCTCTTCTACCAAGCCGTTGTTTGAATCGTGCCTCAGCCATATCGCACACAGCTCAGCCGTTTCCCGATTGTATTCCGCGTCTGCTGCTGCCACAGGACAGGTTCTTAACTTCCTATAAATTATTTCTAGTTTATTGAACTTTTTTGGTGAGCTGAGATGCTAGTACCAAACACCAGGACAGGGCTGCGACTCACATATAAAATGAGAGATACATGATTCCATATAGTCTCACAATTGCATTCTGGTGTACCAAATCTGTAAACTGAATAAGTTCCTGTCCTCTCTGATTTCTTCTTTGTCTGCTATATTCTCTTAAAAAATCTGCTCTTGCATAATGAATGTTTCCTAGGACCAACATCTATGCGTTCAATGATAAGTAGACAGATCGTACCAGTGATGGTTTCATTGAGAGCTGCCATGAGTAGCAACATCGTATGGTAGCTGACTAGCTGTCCAAGATTGCAAAGGCAGTTTGAGGGTCCTAACAACAGATTTGGGACATTTTATGATATAGTAATGAGTCTTGCTTGTATACTCGTGAAGGACATGACGACATTTTAGGTGTTAATTAGTTGCGTTGGCACAAGATATTTTTCATTATTTTCCCGCCTCTTTGGATTCAACTCCCTTGGAAAGGCAACCAGTTACTTTGCATACTGATATGGTATTTTATTCTTATCATTTTACCACCTTCCAGCTTCTCTAAACGATCTTAGGTGAACAGTTTATACACATGATTGCTGTTTTAGCCTTTTAGTTACCAAAGGAGCCATTCAATTATATGTATTTTTATTTAAAACTGATTCCTTTTCTTTATGTAATATATGATGATAAGGTGCATTTGACATATCTTTGCATTTTTTCAAGTTTTTGGGCCTTTTGGCACTAAATTTTTTTTGAGCACTTTATGTTTGTTAACGATTTGTGCTTTTCGCATCGACAAAGTGAAACATATACGTTTTATTGATATGAAATTCCCCCTGAAGTGGATGCCTAGGAGTGTGTTTGCATGATATGTCCTCTTTATACCTCACTTTACCTTGAGAACAAGGAAAGTTGAATGGTAATAGGTTGTTACACTGTGGAATTTGGGTTAAAAGCTACAAGTTGAATAACAACTCTAGTTTAACACCAGAGATCATAATGATGATATAATTCATAAGATGAGTAAATTCATTATTCCATTTAGTGTCAATTAGTTTTTGTGCATTTTGGGTTTTCCAATGTATTGAAGAGTATATTGGGGGGTTTCAGGAAGTATTAAATTGAGCTTAACAATTAAGGGTATCGCTCCCACGGAGATTAATATGTGACACATTTACCTTTAGCACAAGTCATTAGTTAGCCAAGATGTTAAGTGAATAAACTGAATTGTAGTTCAAATAGATTGATGAAACAAACTCAATATAAATAATTTAAATCAAATAATAAACAAATAATTGTAAGATTCTGGTTCACCTACCTTTTATCTTCTCCAATGATTGTAACTTCGATTTTGAAGTCATGCTATTGATGGCATTCCCTTTTCTATCAATTACTCCGTTGATCTATATTAAACTAATTAACAAAATGTAGTAACCAAGTGTCAAGTTAAAACTTGCAATCACATTAACGAACTATGGGATCCTCTAGCTCTCGAATTTCGGTCTGTGACTATCAACATATGCCTAACCTCATATATCTACGCAAGTCGTAGATTCATGTATTATGTTATCCTATCATGTTATAAATCTCCTTTCAGTCTCATTTATAACACACACAATGTAATTTGAAATTGATCATGCTCTTAGACTCAATAAACACCAATAACATAATCAATCAAGAGTGTATAAAAGTGAAATTCAATCTTCAAATCCAATCACAACATAGTTGTGTAGGGGGTAGAATCCCCTAAATCCCTACAAATGAAAGAAACTAAGTAGAAAGAAGTAAAGGCCCAAGGCCCAATAAGGAGAGATAGGACCAGTATAAGTAGAAAAACGGAGGGAGAAGTAGGGGAGAAGAAAAATAGTTAGTTGTAATACATATCTAGCTAGGCTAGAGGACAGGAGAAATCCTGGGCAGTTCACTCCTTACTTGTTCGTTCATCTTCTGTGATTCTACTGTAATTTCTGTCTGTGATCAATAAATCTGTCATCTTTCAGTTCAATTGTGTGAATTCCGGTATCGTTACGAGTGAGAACGTAACAAAGTGGTCCGACCTGCCGTTTCGGCAATAGCGCGGAGGAGATCAGTTCACGATGGCATCAACAAGGTCGGAAGCCAAAGTCGAAGCTTTAGAAAAGCAGATGAGCGGCGTTCAGGACACCATCAGTAGTATAACAAAGACGCTCGCCAATTTGGTCGAATCACAGGCGCGAATAGAAGCAAACATCGAAGCGAATCGCGCAGAACAGGAGCTCAATCACACACGAGTTCCCACGCGACGGGGAGGTGGAATAAATGTGGACCAGGAGGACGAGGAAGAAGGAACTCGCGGTTCATATAGAGACTCACGGTTGGGGTATGAGGACGACCTGCGCCATGCATTGAAAAGAATTGAAATCCCAGGATTTGATGGAGTAGATCCCAGGGGATGGCTAGGACGTGCGGAGCAGTATTTCGAATTGCACAACACACCGATGGCTCAACGACTTCGCTTAGCCCACATCCACATGGATGGCGCCACTTATCACTGGTTCCAGTGGATGAGATCGAAAATTCCAAACATCACGTGGAACAGGTTTGCGGAGGAATTAATCAAGAGGTACGGAGGACGCCGACAATCGAATCCGTTTCTTATGCTGGCGTCGCTGAAACAAGGGGCACAACCATTGGACACGTATATTGAACAATTTGAAGTCCTACTAGCTCAAATTGGCGATTTGCCGGACGATCAGTGCTTGGGCTATTTCATCAGTGGCCTACGGGAAGCAATTAGTAGAAGAATAGCCATTCATGAACCAAGAACAATTCTGCGCGCCATAGATTTGGCAAGGGCCATCGAGGAAGAGATTAATGGTTACTGGGGAAAATATCGCGCAAGCACAACAGTGGGAAGTGGGTCACGGGCTTACCGCTCAACACCACAGTATGAACGGTATGATAAGGCCGGAGGCACGACGTGGGAACGGGGCAAACCACAACCTCTGAGTAACATCACCAATAGGAGGGAGCAACGGGGCTACGTGCAAGAACGGAGAGTAGACAGTAAACCACCTGGAGAAACAAAACTACCAGATGGGGGTGATTACACAGGGGGAAACGCTCAAAAGAGGAGTGATCTCAAGAAGGATGGTAAAATAATATCTCCACAAGAATTTCAACGGCGAAAAGAAAAAGGTTTATGTTTTAGATGTGGCGAGGCATATTCACCAATGCACAAATGTGCCTTTAAGTTGATGCAGGTGGCGGTGGTGGAGGAAGAGCTGGAGGAGGATGAGGGGGAGTTTGTTGAACAATATGAGGTCGGCCAGGAAAATACAAGGAGAAACCAAGACTATGGAACACTGGAATTACCACTGTTTTCAATCAGTGGTATGACACAACCCCAGACACTAAAGATAAAGGGGCGAATCAAGGATGAAGAAGTTGTGGTGATGATAGATAGTGGCGCTAGCCACAACTTCGTAGCTCGTAGAATGGTAGAAAGGATGGCACTGGAGATCGATGACACAGTGAAGTTTGGGGTGTACTTAGGAGATGGAACCAAGATTCGGTGTCAAGGGGTATGTCATGGGCTGGAAATCCAACTAGGCACGTACACAACAACCATTTCGGGGCATTTGTTTGAACTGGGGGGTGTTGATGTAATCATGGGAGTGGACTGGCTGCGTACACTGGGAGAGGTGTTACTAGATTGGAGCAGATTGAAAATGTGTTTTACAGAAAAGGGTCAACGAATAGAGTTGCAAGGAGATGCGACATTGCAACGTTCTCTGCTTTCACTAAGGTCAATTTGCAAGGTGACTGATATAGAATACTCAGCGACATTGTTTCCGGTAGGAAGATGTAAACAGAGAGGAGAGGCAGAAACAGTAAAGAAGCAGCCTGCGGTGTTACAGAAAGTGATGGATAAATTCAAAGTGGTTTTTGATAAACCAATGGGACTACCCCCAAACAGAGACCAAGATCATGCGATCATTATCAAGGAGGGGCAAGGCCCGGTGCAAGTGAGACCTTATAGGTATGCACATCATCAGAAAAATGAAATAGAAAAGATGGTCACGGAGATGTTAGAGGCAGGGATCATACAATCGAGCACCAGCCCATATTCAAGCCCTGTTATATTAGTTAAAAAGAAGGATGGGAGTTGGCGCTTTTGTGTTGATTATAGGGCTCTCAACGAAGTCACTGTTTCAGATAAATATCCAATACCTGTGGTGGATGAATTGTTAGATGAGTTGCATGGGTCAGTTTGGTTCTCCAAACTAGATTTAAGGGCAGGGTACCATCAAATAAGAGTCAAGCAGGGAGACGTGGAAAAAACTGCGTTTAGAACGCATCTCGGGCACTACGAATTCCTCGTAATGCCATTCGGTTTAAAGAATGTGCCTTCCACCTTCCAAGCAACAATGAATAATATCCTACGCCCTCATCTACGGAAGTTTGTATTAGTATTCTTCGACGACATTTTAATATTCAGCAGAAGCATAGAAGAACACGCGAATCATCTTCAGATAGTTTTACAGATTTTGCAAGACAATCAGCTGTATGTAAATGAGAAGAAATGCGAGTTTGGGCTGCAAGAAATTGAATATCTGGGACATGTAATATCGGGCGAGGGAGTAGCAGTTGATACAAAGAAGGTTGATAGTGTGCAAGCATGGCCCAAACCACGTAACATCAAGGGGTTAAGGGGGTTCCTAGGCCTCTCAGGATATTACAGAAAATTCATTCGGGACTATGGAAAAATAGCTAAGCCTTTAACAGATTTGTTGAAGAAAGGAGCGTTTGAGTGGAACAGTGAAGCAAACGCAGCATTTGAAGAGCTGAAGCAGAGACTAACTACAGCACCTGTATTGAAATTACCTAACTTTGAAGAAGAATTTGTGGTAGAATGTGATGCTTCGGGGAGGGGAATTGGGGCTGTATTAGCTCAAAAGGGGAGGCCCATTGCTTTCTTTAGCAAGGCATTAGCTGAGAGAGCACTGGCCAAATCAACATATGAAAAAGAACTTATGGCACTAGTGCTAGCCGTGAGGCATTGGAGACCCTATTTACTTGGCCGCAGATTTGTTGTTTTAACTGATCATAAAGCATTGAAGGATTTGTTGCATCAACGAATTACGACACAAGATCAGCAACAGTGGTTGGCAAAATTATTGGGCTATGAATTTCAGATTAGATACAAGGCAGGAAACCTTAACGGAGCTGCAGATGCATTATCAAGGTGTATGGAAACAGAAGTGCACAGTATATCTATACCACAGTGGCAGGACATGCAAGAGATTAAGACAGAGGTGCAGAAAAATTCCAAATTGAGGGAACTCATAGAGAAATTGGAGAAGGGGGAACTTGCTAACGCGGCATACACCATAAACCATGGCCTCTTGTGGCATAAGAATAGAGTGGTATTACCAAGTGAATCGAAATGGGTGACCAGAATTCTAGAAGAAGGCCATAGTTCAACCGAGGGGGGACATGCAGGGGCATACCGCACTCTACGGCGCATCTCCAACAATTTTTATTGGGCAGGGATGAAAAAGGATGTGTATAAGTATGTGGCTGAGTGCCTGGTCTGTCAACGCCAGAAATATCAAACCATGAAGCCAGCGGGATTGTTACAGCCCCTACCAATACCAGAACAAGTCTGGGAAGACATCTCAATGGATTTTATAGCAGGCCTACCAAAATCAAAGGGATTTGAGGTTTTGTTGGTAGTGGTAGATAGGCTGTCGAAATATGGCCATTTCATTTTATTAAAACATCCATACACAGCTCAAGGAGTAGCAGAAAAGTTTGTGAGAGAGGTGGTTCGCTTACATGGTATCCCGCGCTCCATAGTGAGCGACAGAGACTCAGTCTTCATGAGTCATTTTTGGAGAGAGGTGTTCCGTCTACAGGGGACTAAACTAGCAATGAGCTCAGCGTACCACCCTGAGACGGACGGACAAACTGAAGTGTTAAACCGATGCATAGAAACGTACCTGCGATGCTTTGTGTCGGAACAGCCGCGAAATTGGAGTGCTTGGGTGCATTGGGCTGAATACTGGTATAACACCGCACACCAATCATCAGCTGGGATGAGTCCTTTTGAAGTGGTCTATGGACGGAAGCCTCCAGGGATCAAGAGATTTTTACCAATGGAATCGAATGTAGCAGCAGTGGCGAGGGAATTACTAGATAGGGATGAGGTTCTCAAACAATTGAAATACAATTTAGAAAGAGCCCAACAACGGATGATCAGGGACGCCAACGTTCATCGACGAGATGTGACGTATGAAATAGGAGATACGGTGTTTCTCAAGCTAAGACCGCATAGGCAACAGTCAGTGTGTTCCAGAATTTTTCAAAAACTAGCTCCAAAGTATTTCGGACCCTTTGTGGTGATCCAGCGAGTAGGCAAGGTAGCATATAAGTTACAATTGCCTGTGGGGTCGAGGATACACCCCGTGTTCCATGTTTCCCAACTAAAAAAGGCAGTGGGAAAACACACAAATGTCCAGGAACTTCCGGCGGGATTGGAGCAAGACTTAACTTTTAACTATGAACCTCTACGGGTAGTCGGACATCGACAGAAGAAACAGGCTGGAATAGTGGTTCCACAGGTGTTGGTTCAGTGGAAAGGAAAGGCACCAGAAGAAGCCACGTGGGAGAATGCAGATGACTTCCAAGCGCAATTTCCGCACACCAGCCTTGAGGACAAGGCTGCTTTGGGAGGGGAGGATATTGATAGAGCAATAACATCAGATGGTGTAAATAGGCCCAATCCAATAATACATGTCTACCGAAGAAGGCCCAAGGCCCAATAAGGAGAGATAGGACCAGTATAAGTAGAAAAACGGAGGGAGAAGTAGGGGAGAAGAAAAATAGTTAGTTGTAATACATATCTAGCTAGGCTAGAGGACAGGAGAAATCCTGGGCAGTTCACTCCTTACTTGTTCGTTCATCTTCTGTGATTCTACTGTAATTTCTGTCTGTGATCAATAAATCTGTCATCTTTCAGTTCAATTGTGTGAATTCCGGTATCGTTACGAGTGAGAACGTAACAGATTTCTACTGATCATAATCAGCCAATCACATCAGCATCCTTACTCAACCACCCCGTTCTTTGTTGGTATTTGCACATTCCCCGGGATTTACGGGATGCGGAAGTGAAAGCGTTGAGCGATTTGTTGGGTTATTGGATAGAGTCTATTTCAACGAGGGAGCTGAAGAGTTTATAAATGAGTTTGGGACTCATTAAGAATTTTCTTAGTCAAATCTTTTTTGAATCGGTGTTTCCGAATAATATTTTTCCGATTTGATACTTTACCATTTTTTATGGAGAGGCTAATTCCATCCAAGGTTCAAGTTTTTTCCTGGATGTCAATGCTTGGAAAACGTTCTACTTGCGAGGTGATGCAGAAGAGATATCCATTTTGCTCTCTTTGCCCAAGTTTTGTAATTTATGCGGCATGGTCGGAGACTCTGGGTGATTTGTTGATTCGTAGTCCTTTTTCGAGCTCTCTCTAGTTCAAAGCTTTGGTGGAGTTGGGTCTTTTATAGGTTCATCGTGGTTTAATTTGAGATTTACTTGCAGCAGATCTCGGCTGCGATTTGGGCAGAAGGGGTAGAGTTTTCTGGGCTGTGTTAGTTCATTTTATCTGCTAGTCAATTTGGATGGAGAGGTTTAAGAGGATTTTTGAAGATGAAGAAGACATGCTCGATGATTGTTGAACAAGATTAAATTTAGGCTGGATTCAAAAGCATAGGGACGATGTTTATATGGATTGGAGTCTTATTTTCTGTTGCTATTGATTTTGTTTGCTACTCTTTGAGTGTCTTGCTTCTCTACTTCCTGTAATTATCTTATCCTGATTAATATAATTGATTTCCTGTATAAAAATTTTTGTTTTCATTCCTTTCATAAAGATTAGCTCAGAGTTTTTCGTTATAAGTTACGTATCACACTGGGGTGGTAAACCCGTGTTCTGATCCACATTTTTCTTTAGTGTTACAGCCTGTACGATTCTGTCTCGCTCCTCAAAATCAACCTTCTCAAGCTCCGATTTGGCATTTTTTTCTATATCCCAATATATTCAAATGAGTAATGACCGATGATTAATTGATGAAATAAATATGAAAATGGACTCGACATATACGCAATAATGGACTGAAATGACACACTTGTACACATAGATCAAAACATATCAAGCACACATGACTATTTTGTTGTTTGACAGATTAGTAACTCCGAGTTTACTGAGATGGCATGGGATGGAGTTGTCAGCGCTGTGGATGCAGCAAGAGAAAGCAAACAACAAGTCGTAGAAACCGAGCATCTAATGAAAGCACTATTGGAACAAAAGGATGGGCTGGCACGTAGAATATTCACCAAAGCTGGGGTTGACAACACATCACTTCTGCAGTCTATTGACAACTTTATATCACGACAACCAAAGGTATGATATATGTGAGCAAATGAACTTACTCTCATTAAAGTTCTCTAAAGTGCTCCTTCTAAATTTCCTACAGGTGATGGGAGATACAAGTGGACCTATTGTAGGCTCTCATTTAAGTACTATGTTGGACAATGCAAGAAAGTTTAAGAAAGAAATGGGTGATTCATTTCTGTCTGTTGAGCATCTAGTGTTGTCTTTTCCCTTGGATAAGAGATTTGGATCTCAATTGTTCAAAAATCTCCAACTAAGTGAGAATGCTTTAAAGGATGCTGTTCAATCTGTCCGTGGCAGTCAAAGAGTTACTGATCAGAGTAAGTATACACATCCTGTAGGTTACTGTTTGAAAGCTTTACCATATCTGAAAAGATGGTTAAACCATGCTTTTATGTTTGGTGAAGTAAACTATATATAATTAAAAAAAATTAGGTAAAAATTAGTAAAAATACTTGAAAATATTTATAACATATCATAATAAAACATTTGTTAACTCAAATTTATTCTATACTTGTTGTAAAAATGTGAACCATGGACAAAGTTTTTCATTGGCGAATTGTCGATTTTATCCTTCGTTTATACATATTTGAAAATTCTGGTGAGGAAGGTTTTGTAAAATCAATGATTATGATGAGATCAAATCCGAAAAGAGTATTTTTGTAGAAGATAAGTACCTAGAAGATTGAAACACTTTTTTTGAGCTTTTGTAAATCAATATGATGGATTTGAAAAATAATTGTATTGGAGTTAAGATGATCCAATAACCTAAAAAATTGAAGTATATTGTGCATTATTATATTGGTAGATTCGTGTTAAATTCATAACTATTACGATAAGTTTTATGAGACATTTAAAGTATAGAAAATAATTTATAAGATAATGCGCAAACTTTGCGTAATTAAAAAGGTTATGATATATGAATTCTCAAAACATGAAAAATTGATATTTAAGTAAATGGATAGATAACTATGTGAAGAAATAGTTTTATGTATATTATCTGTTTGTTAATTTATTTTTAAGTTGATAATTAATATTTTTCAAATATAGTAGAGAAGGGAAATAATTAGGTGGCTCGAATAAAACTAGATATTGTGGAGTAAAGGAATAATTATATTTCTTAGGTAGATGGCTCGAATAAATTATAGATAATTTGTTTGAACTTTTGGAGTAGACAAAAATTTAGATTTGTACCATCATGTATAAGACACATGGAAAAATCATAAAAATAACACATATCTATTTTAATAGACATGTGAAGAAATTTCGAACAGGATAGAGCATTTATTTGATATTAAATTAAGCTTTTCAAAGAAGAGGTTTTGTAAAATCAGGAGAAGAGTCCTGATAAAACTATGACATTGTAATGATTTATGACTTTTTCTATTTATGCATATTAATTACCGTGTCTGTCTATATCTATACTTCTATACTTATAAGGGTGTATTTAATCTTGAAATTTGATGACTTTTAATATTTTTTTAAATTAAAGAGTTTTGTAGAGTTGATAGATTTTTATACACTTTGAGTGAATCCCATTAGTTGTAAAAAGATTCTATTGACTTCATTAGACTTTTAAAGAGGTTTTTATGGACTTTTAAATATAAAAAGTAAAAATGTACATACTTTATAAGGATAAAAAATCAAATACTGTGTTATGTTTTGGAAAGGATTAACAATAAAACTAGACATTTGATATTGCAGAATAAATGTGCATTAGAAAAATAAAGAATGTAAAATAAAAAAAGTAAAAAATGGAATGAGTCTCCTGTAAATGATAATTTTAATATGTATGCATGTGCAAGTATGACAATGGTTTCAAAATACTTATTTTTCGTTTTATATTGTAATCTTAAATTAACCATTTGAATTGTGTAAATATGGTGAAATACTGTCAAATTTGAGCAGTAAGCAGAACAGTTCATGATCTAAATAATGTCTCCAATCATTGGCCTATTAAACAATCAAGATAATCCTTAGGTGGCTCGAATAAATTATATATAATTTTTATTTGAAACATATTGGAATATAGAAAGAATTAGATCTGTATTATCATGTGTAAGACACTTCACAAAATCATAAATATAACATATGCATACTCCTAATAGATTATGTACAAGAGATTTCTAATAGGGTCGAGCATCTATATGATATAAAACTGAACTTTTTAAAGAAGAGTTCCAAAAATCAGGAGAAGACATCTGATAAAACTATCACACTATAATATGATCTATGATTTATTCGTATTTATGTATATTAGTTCATCTATTGTAAAATTGTGGATATTGCGCTATGGTTTTTTCTAATGTGAAAGTGTGTTATATTTAAGTATTAGAGTTACTGTAAATTTAGAAATGTATTCGGGGGAAATTATGGTGAAGAAAAATAATTTGCTCATAGGACTTTATTGCTAATTTTTAGTGTAACTGACTATATTGTAAATAAAATACAAATATAATTCAAAATCAACTATAACTTGTCAAGTAGTTGCAAACGATTTATCATGGGGGAGGAAAGCGCAGAGATTGGTGACAGATGGTGTTGAAGTGCAATAATTGCTCTTGTTATGTAGAGCGATCAAACCGTGTCGCTTGAGTTGCTATACAATTTAACAGATTGAAGCCGCACCGTTACCACCAGCTATAACTTTTGTAAAGCGGCAAGCACTCGGTCCTACAATTGGTATCAAAGCCAAGGTCACGTGTTCGATTCTCATTGATTGCAAGGAGTGCATTATTGGGAGGGGGATTGTTGAAGTGCAATAATTGTCTCTGCTAGGTAGAGCGATCGAACTGTGACGCTTGAGGTGCTATACGGTTTAAAATATTGGAGTGCATCATTGTCATCAGCTATAACTTTTGGTAAAGCGGCAAGCGCTCGGTCCTACAGATGGTTAGCAATATAAGAAATAACAAAAAACTATCATTGTTATTCGCTGATAATGTACCCATCAAATAAAGTTGTTTTTAATAAATCATATATATACACGAGTATATCAATCATTAATGCTTAAAAATATAATTTTATTGTAATTGTGGTAGAAAATCCTTGTTTTCAGTTGATATTTAGATGTTATCTAAAATAAATAGGTCATTTTGTGAGACGATCTCAGAGGTTTATATGCATGAGATAGGTCAACCTAATCCATAATTATAGTAAAAGTAATTTTTTTAGCAGAAAAAATAATATTGTTTCAAGTGAATCAAATGTGAAAGCAAAAATACAAAATTCTTTGTGAAGATGAACAATAATCATATAACAAAGATATCGACTCAAGGGAAAAAAGGAATAACTGAATGGAAACAAGGGAAAAAGGGAATAACTGATGGAAAGTATTAATTTTTCCCAAATTAATATCTGATTGTTTAGATCTATTATACAGTTTAGTTCAAATTAATTAATTATTATTATTAAAGAAAATTCGTGTTTTGAAAGTTTTTAGGATAATATTACTTAAATTCTTTATTTATTCCTAACTTTTAACATTTTTTTTAATTTCTTTCTTTGCTTTATTTATGCAATTGTTTCAATTGAATATAAGTTCATATAGTAACTCTCTATGTTTATAACCATTATATTAATTGCATAATCAGTATTGAGATAAATCAAAAGACACATTAAGCTTTTTCTTGTAAATGAATAAAACATGAAATAATACGTGGCACGTTAATAAATTAAAAAAATACATATTGGCGTTAATGTAATTAATTGTATAGTAATTTTGAGTTGGCTCAAAATTACTTATAATTTATGAACAATTTTGTTAGGTTCAACCATGACCAATAGTCTAACTAAAGAATTCGAATTTAGAATTTAAATATAATTATCATGAAAATATCTTTGACTTGCTCAAGATCATGCAAGATTAAATAATCTATCATTAAATTCATATTTAATAATAGATTTTAGGATAAAATTATCGATATTTAAAAATTTAATAGCTAATAGAAAATAGAATTATTTCGGTTTTGTAGATTAAAATAATATACAAGTGAAGAGAATTAATATGTTGGGATTTTAATTTTTCATTTATTAACATTATATTGTAGTTCAAGACAACACAAAATATGTATTATTGATAGAACATATACTGAACACCAATGCATTGCAAGTGTTTTGTGCCAAAAATATTCGTTCTGGATATTCTACTTTTTCATTTTTGTAACAATGGAAAAATTAAACTCGCCTACAGAGCAAGCGTTACGAATTCATAGTAAATTATATTTACATAAAGACGCGTGTAGTTCCTAGTATGAACAAATTAACCAAAATGACAAAAAAATAAATATTGCGTAATACAATGAGATAATTTGAGTGGTACTATTTGTACTAGTATCATCATCAAATCCATTATGAAAATATCGAAATGTAAGTAAAATAAGATGATAATATTTATTTTATTTAAACGAGTTGAGAGGATGACATTTCGTAAAATCCATTTACTTTTTTATTTAATAGGAATTAGCTCGTTGCACTTCGTTAAAATAAGAAAAGAATACCATAACAAATAATGGATAACTAGCCATCGAGGTACATACGATGTGTGTCATGAATACATTAGGCAAATTCGAAGAACAGCAATTTGCATGTGCAATAATGAGAGGAATTAAGAAACCGAGAGAGCAATTTGAAATTTGAAAAGTTTGGAAAATAGAGAAAGCGCCAATTCAAGTCAGTTGGAGTTATTATGGCTCAAATGTGGGATATAGATGTGAACTTGTCTTGATTTTGTTGATAATTTTGGGTTTCAGAGGGTTGTGAACGTTTTTGGCAATTTTATGTAATTTAAAGTTTTTAGAGAGGGCAATTTAGTCAAAGCATTAAATGGACCAAAATCAGTTTGTCTAATGTGTTTAGCTATTATAATATAGTAGGGTGTTGAGATTTTGGCCGTGCATGTTAAGATTATGGACTTGCTCCTAATTCCACTTCAAAAACTAGCTCAACACGTGTGAGTTCAACTCCATACATAAAACTCCCAAGAATCCAGCCAATGTGGGACACTTGGCTCTGATACAATGTTAATATCATGCACTTGGTTCTAGCTCCACCCCAAAAGTTAGCTCAATGGTGAGAATATCCCAAATCATATATACAATGCCCAAAACTTAATTCAGCCGATGTGGGACATCTGACACACACCCTCACGTAAAAGAACGAACAATTGCTGAGTGGAGGTTACAATACATCAATGGATAGTCCATAAAGGGATCCCAACACATAATGAGCTGACTCTGATACCTTGTTAAGATTGTGAACTTGGGTCTATTGCCACCCAAAAGCTAGCTCATTTCACATTTATGAGTTTTTCAACCAAACATCAATATCTCAAAATCTATTAAGAGAAAATGTGTCACCATTTACCCATGTAGAAAGACAGCAATGAGAATTTGGCCTATAGTCATTGAAGTTTTTGCTATGATCAAAACCTCGTTCTTAGTCAATGTCATCTCCTTCTCCTTCACTGCGCTTGTGTAATGCACATTTAGCTTATTCAACATAGTAACCAATCCTTGTGACGATGAAGATAGCTGTGGTAATGCTCCTCCTAGATTTGGCTTGGTAGTGGTTTCCTTGAGAATGTAAGTAAAACCTGTCACGATTCTCTAAATTATACAAATTTGAATTGACAAAAAATTGATGCCTTCTTTTGTCTGACAGGGTAACTTTGACTAGTTCCTTGCTTGTGCCATCATTTAGAACACCTAAAAAGTTTTAAAACTAAATCTGAATGAGCTTTTCTCTGTTGCATAAATTGGGAAGAGGCTACTTGGTTTGTTTTGGTGAATATCTTCCAAACCATAAATGCTACAGAAAATAATAGAAACTACCAGTAATTTTTTAAAGATCGTGTGGTAAGCTTTCGCCTGAAAACCTTGCTTTCACTTTTTACTCTGGAACTTTTGTTAGGTTCATTAAATAAATTTTCTCAATTGTTTTCTCAAAGAAACAATTGAGTCATGATGAAATGTGTGACAGCTTGAGTATGAGGAAATGCTTTATCCATATATGATCTGCTCGCTTGTACGAGCATTACATTTGTCTTTTTTACTGGGATACTTTGTTCTTATAGGACGTATTTTGCAGTTGTTTTCTATTGATGATAACTTAATGTTTCTGTAATTCTGTATAGATCCAGAAGGTAAATACGAGGCACTTGAAAAATATGGAAATGACTTAACTGAATTTGCCAGACGTGGAAAACTTGACCCTGTTATTGGGCGTGATGATGAAATACGACGATGCATCCAAATTTTATCACGCAGGACAAAGAACAATCCTGTAATAATTGGTGAACCTGGGGTGGGAAAAACAGCGATTGCTGAAGGGTACCACATCATTTTTTTCAGTATATTTCTATCCACTAGTAATCCTCAAAAAATGCATGAGAATTTCCTTTATTTTAGTTTTTCTTTGTGATTGATTCATTGATTATGGTCATACTTCTGAAGACTTGAATTATCAGCATATGTTTATACCTTTTGCGAGCCCAGACTTCAATGTTAAATTATTTTATCATCATCTAGGACATAAAACAAGCATCATGAGATTACCAATAAATTACTTTCATAGGAAGTCCTTAATGTTGGGATATGGGCTCATTACTGTATGTGGAGTACTGGTGCAAGGTTGCTTGACCAAAGAAATAGAAGATACTTTTTTGACTTTGAAAATATTGATTTCTTTGTAACTTTGTGTTGGTTTTGACTTTTGAAATCCAAATATAACTTGAAAATGAGGGGCTATATCTCTTTTCCATTATCTGTTGCATTTATTAGACATACAAGACAATGAGATAGACCATCTAACAATAATCATACAAGAGAATGAGATAGACCATCTAACAATAATCATACAAGAGAATGAGATAGACCATCTAACAGTAATCATACAAGAGAATGAGATAGACCGTATAACAATAACTTCTATGGGAAGATTATAGGATAACCACGTGTTTGGTGCCAGATTGGCTGACAAGTTAAGTACTTTGTAACAATGCTTTCCAAGTATTTTTTATTTAAAATCCCTCATAAGTTAAAAATATTGCCTTCGAGTGGTTTCTTGCCTTGGAGAGCATCTTTGTGTGACTATCATGTATCATGTTAATTGCTGTGAATGCTGTCAATGATTGATAGAGAATATGTTAACAACATGATAATATGGATTTTTGCAGGTTGGCTCAGAGAATTGTTCGCGGTGATGTGCCAGAACCTCTTTTCAATCGAAAGGTTATCTTGTCCTTACTTGCATATTAGGAGATGGATGGGGGATTTCCTTGAGCAATTTTGCAAATTAATTTAATCTCTCTTTTAGTCATTTTTTTGTTGATTGTCTTTAATTATGCTCTTCAGCGGGTGATAGAGGTGCTTTTCTTTTATGTACCTTTTTCTTAGACAGGTGATGGAGGGATTTTTTATATTAAAAACAGTCGATGCAGAACCAATGCACATACTCAAACATCATTGTTATTCTATCTAATCACACCTCCTACAAAAATCTGTCTAAACCCTAGTCTGCTTTTATCTCACAATTATGCAGTATGGATATTCATTAGACAATAACAAGAAGCTCTAAATTCTCCTAACAGAAGAAGACTGTCCTTCAGGAGATGAATATATATGAATTTGGGAAATAACACAGTTGCTTGTAGGAAAAAGATTGTGGACTGCAAGTGAGTATTCACATAAACATATTGCTGATGCATCGACAATTGGTCAGTTTAGATCAAAATTTGAAGATTTCACTTTAGTTGAGCATGATAGATATCTACATAACAACTTGAAGAGTAGTGTGGAGAAATATAAATATTTTAATATGTATATATAAACCCTCTTTGAGGTGAATGAAGTAACATTAGTATATTATCCAAAAATGTCATCAACATCAAACATCACCACTCGAAGTAAACTAAGCAAATATAGAGTTATCTGATAGGCTCATAACCCTTTCGAATTCATCAAACCATGCACGTGGAATTTGTATCAATTGCTAGAGAATGATTTTATAATGTTATAGAACAAATTTATGGTGTTATTTGGGTTTTTGGTGTTTGAACTTTGTGAGCTATTAACCTTATATATCTCTTTATAGTGGGACATAATCCAAAGGCACCTCTCCTTACGTAGGTAGATAACCTATATACTTAATTTAATTTATTACTTTCTTTTCTTATCAAACTAGTATCAGACAGGATATTGACCCATCATGGGTTTTCTTTTCCATTCTTCCATAACCGTACATCACATAAGCTTATTCGTTAATCTAATATAACTATTCTTTAACAAGAATCGACCAAACTCGTCACTAGTAAAAAGAAAATATTATAGTTAGAAGACCATCACCGACATGATAAATGAGGTCAATAATAGCAAAAGGTTTTGGGCTCAATAGCATTGCCAGGACAAAAATGACTCGGCTTGGAATTAGTGTCTCTATGTCCTCGACCATTGACAATCACCAAAGAAACCACATCCACAATAGTCTGCGAAGATCCAAAACACTATCTCCTAAGTCTAGTAGGTCACCTCAGAGGCCCATGACATGATGTCTTCAAGTCTGCAAGGGCAATACAACCCCCTAGGTTTGGTCATATAATAATGATAGCGGGAAATAATATCACTCGACTGATTGACAGCCAGGTGGATAGGGAGGGTTCTTAAATGTGACAGAGTATGATATGTTATAAGCTACTTCTATCTATTTTGAGACTTTGTTATTCGTCACACATATCAAATAGCATTCTATCATATTTCTTTCTATCCTGTGATTTGAACTAAATTGGATCACTTATGATTGTAATTTGCGCAATTTCTTGTTCTTGCATTCAGTTGATATCTCTGGACATGGGTTCTTTGCTTGCTGGTGCAAAGTATCGTGGAGATTTTGAGGAAAGGTTAAAAGCTGTGCTGAAGGAAGTCACTGCTTCAAATGGGCAGATTATATTATTTATCGATGAAATACATACTGTAGTTGGTGCAGGTTTTTAAATCCTTTAGTCTGAAATGATGCTTCGTATTTTAAAATTTTGTCTTTTTGCCAATTGTTTATGACTCATTGTATATACACAGTTAGCAAGTGTTGACTGCTACTGTTACATGCTTGAAATATATTGAATAATACCTTCTCCATTTGCAATTAATTCCCTGGGATCGAAAGTGGAAATTTTGATTAATCACTCTTGGTAGCAAAATCAATTTAGTTTATTTCTGTTCCATTAATCACTTATATATGTAGACACATTATTAGCTAGATTGGTCAGAACCAGAGGAAGTTAATTTGCAAATGGCATATTTATTTAGCATTGTGTCCTTGATGATTAGTTGTGATTTGCAATTTCACGTTCAGGGGCTACTGGAGGAGCAATGGATGCTGGAAATTTGTTAAAACCCATGCTTGGCCGTGGGGAACTCAGATGCATTGGGGCCACCACACTTACTGAGTATAGGAAGTACATTGAGAAAGATCCTGCTTTGGAGCGTAGGTTCCAGCAAGTATTTTGTGGACAGCCATCTGTAGATGACACTATTTCTATATTGCGTGGATTGCGTGAACGATATGAACTGCATCACGGGGTCAAAATATCGGATAGTGCTCTCGTTTCATCAGCAATTCTTTCAGATAGATACATCACAGGGCGTTTTTTACCTGATAAAGGTATGCCTTGGATATTTTTTAGAATCAAAGTTATTATGCTAGAACCATTTTCATGTTGTCAAAATATAGATAATGTGTTGTGTGATTTATCATACTTTATTTGAATCTTTTACCGTAACATCCTGCTATACGAGAGTGAACCCTTACATATTTGACAATAATGATTAAGAGAAAGGAAAATGCTTCAAAATATTTTTTTGATCTCTTTGGTGAATCCAATCATAATAATGTACAAATCATTTACAAGTGTGTAGTAAGTCATCATTTGCTTAAAGATAATGGACTATTGCCACTTATGTTCCTCCCTATTGGAAATGAAATAACTAGAGTAGAAAGCCAAGAAAAGATGAGCATACATTCTTGTGTTCGTTCGAAGAATCACTTTTCCCAGGAAAGTTCATGAACAACTATTTTTTCGTTGATGTACTTATTTCCATTTTCTTCTCACTCGGGAATTTTATTTTTCTTTTTTTAGATTTTTTGTGAATATGTTTCCTGTGTGCGCTGTTATCTTTCCACACGATGGGCTGGGGGTAGAGGAAGCGAACGGTCTTCCTGGGTCTATATGTTAATTTGTTGCTCCAGAATTCCATTTATACTACCACATTAAACGTAATGTTTTTCTATTTTAGCCATTGACCTTGTTGATGAAGCTGCTGCGAAATTGAAAATGGAGATCACATCCAAACCTATTGAGTTGGACGAGATAGACAGGCTTGTCTTGAAGCTGGAGATGGAAAAGCTTTCGCTGAAAAATGACACGGACAAAGCTTCTAAAGAGAGGTTTATCAAATTGGAACATGATTTAGGCGCCCTTAAACAAAAACAAAAGGAGCTAAATGAGCAGTGGGAAAATGAGAGAGATCTCATGAACAGGATTCGGTCAATTAAAAAAGAGGTGATAGCCTGTGCAGAATTTGATGGCTATCATGTAAAACTCTTATTGCCTCGTACTTATTGAAAATCTTTGAATAGATTGACAGGGTTAACCTAGAGATGGAAGCTGCTGAGCGTGAGTACAATCTTAATCGTGCAGCTGAACTGAAGTATGGGACATTAATATCTCTACAACACCAGCTTGAAGAAGCTGAGAGTAACCTAGCTGATTATCAGAAATCTGGAAAATCGCTGCTGCGAGAGGAAGTCACAGATCATGATATTACTGAAATAGTGAGCAGATGGACTGGTATTCCAATATCTAATCTGCAGCAGACTGAGAGGGAGAAGCTTGTCTTTTTGGAGCATGTCCTCCACGACAGAGTGGTTGGCCAAGACATGGCAGTCAAATCAGTTGCTGATGCAATACGTCGTTCAAGGGCAGGCCTTTCTGACCCAAACCGGCCTATTGCAAGCTTCATGTTCATGGGTCCAACTGGTGTTGGTAAAACTGAGCTTGCAAAAGCTCTTGCTGGATACCTTTTCAACTCTGAAAATGCTCTAGTACGGATTGATATGAGTGAGTACATGGAAAAACATGCAGTTTCTCGGTTGGTTGGTGCACCACCAGGTTATGTTGGTTATGAAGAAGGCGGACAGTTGACGGAAGTAGTCCGAAGAAGGCCATACTCGATAGTTTTATTTGATGAAATTGAAAAGGCACATCATGATGTTTTCAACATCCTTCTACAGCTGTTGGATGATGGGAGAATAACCGATGCTCAAGGACGGACAGTTAGTTTTACCAATACTGTGGTGATTATGACATCAAACATTGGGTCCCATTATATACTTGAAACTCTTAGAAAGACACAGGATAACAAGGATGAAATTTATGATGTAATGAAAAGGCAGGTTATTGAATTAGCCAGACAAACTTTCAGACCAGAGTTCATGAATCGGGTTGATGAGTATATTGTTTTCCAGCCTTTGGACTCCAAACAAATCAATAAAATTGTTGAGATACAGGTAACAAAAGCTTTTCATTGAGACATAAATTCCTATTTAAAATCTGTAATCTATGAAGTTTTGATAGTGGCATACTTTTCCATTTATATAATTGATTCGATGTACCTTTTCCAATTAGTTTATCTAAATATATCAGATGACATCATTATATTGATATGCAGCTGCGTCGCATAAAAGAGAGACTTAAACAGAAGAATATCGACTTCAACTACACAGAGGAAGCTGTCAATCTTCTTGCAATTTTAGGCTTTGACCCTAACTTCGGTGCAAGGCCTGTAAAACGGGTTATACAACAGGTGGTTGAGAATGAGATTGCCATGGGAGTCTTGAGAGGGGACTTTAAGGACGAAGACTCGATTATTCTCCATGCTGTCTCAGGAGCCAAAGACATCCCAACCGAGAACAGGTTGTGCATTAAAAAGATGGAGAACTTGTCTTTCCATACCTTGGCTGCGAATGATTAAACCTTGTTTTCATGGTTGTAATGCAAAAATGTTACAAATTTTTATTTTATTTGCTGTGAAGAATGACAGGACATTCGCCCTAATGGTGACCCTTTTTCGGAAAGTGATTACTACATTAAAGAGGTCTAAGTAACTTTTTTACTACATTTACGATCAGATTTTGCTTCTTCTTCTAGGTTCGTTCCTTTCAGCTTTTGTTAAGCTTTTAGACAAACTTTAGATGAGGTAATTCTTAATCTAAGAGCGGACTCGTGAGCATACTAACTAATATGTTTACAATCTAATTAGTCGAATATTATAAACGTGAATATCGATTTATTAGATGATTTTTTATGGAATCGAGTTTTGAATAACTCAAATAATTTGGTTCATGAAATCCCTAAATAGAATAATGAAATACACATAGATTGGACTTTCTAATGAAATACACAAATATCATTAGAAATTTGTAAAACCAGATATTGAACCAAAATTTATTAGAACCAATCCGAATCATCTGTAGTATAACTCTAGAGACTAGTGAGTCACTGAGTCATCTTGATCTAAAAGAAATTAGTACTAGGACACATGTTAATAATAGTATAATAAAGAGTAGTAGTAGTACACAATAGAAGTACGAAAACTATTCCCGACCGTCGATTCAAACAACAGCTTCCAACCAACGGCTAGATCGACGTCACCAGTTACACGACGGCCACAAATAATCCACGACACCCATATGTGGGTCCACATACAAGCAAGCCAGCAGCTACAGAGCCCCAGGTAAATTTCCACCCTAGATCCATTAAAATTCGTGAACTTGTCTGGCAGCCGTCTTCGCAAAATCTCTCCTCCTTCCTCTCCGGAGAGAACTGAAGATTGGAGGGAGGGGCAGATGAACGGCGGCGGAGATTCGAATCAGAAGCAGAAGATGCAGCAGCAACAGCAGTATCAGCTGCAATGGGCGGCGATGCAGCAGTATCACCAGCATTGGATGGCGATGCAGTATCCGGCGATGGTGATGCAGCAGCGGATGATGTACAATTTGCACTACGTGCCGTACTACCACGGCCACCATATGCCGCAGCAGTATCAGCAGCAGTCGCAGTCTCTACCGGTAAAGAATAATCATCATACTCAGAGCTCGGATGATGACAACAAGACCATCTGGATTGGAGATCTTCAGCAGTGGATGGATGAAGATTATCTGCAATCTTGCTTCTCTCAAACTGGAGAGGTAAAAATGTTATCTTTAACAAATCAATGGATTAGTATCTTATCTTGATTGGTGCTTGAAGTTTCTAATATTCATTTTTTTACTGTTGGCGACTTGATTTGACCCTACAATTTGGAAAATAATCGTGTCAACATAAAAAGCTTATTGTTATTACTAATATATGCTGCTTTTATTTGTTCAGGCGTTTTTTTCCTGATGGATAACTCATAAGCATCCATGATCTGAAATAATGTAAATTGAACGAAATACTTAAGACGCAATGTTCATGGGAACAAATTTCATCATCTAAGCGCTTGGACCACCTATAAACTGAACCTGCGATAAATCTCTTTCAGAAAGAAAGCTAACCCCAATACGCATATTGGGTTTTGAGTTTTACATGGTCAGACGGGAGCCTATACTTATCTTGAGAATAATGGGATCTTTTTTGGTTTAATGTGGAAGATTTCCGCGGTTTGAAATTCTTATAAATCAGTGGTTAAAGGATACATGAGGAACTTTGACAATCTTCATTAAGCTGTTGATGACTTCGTGTTTGAATGAGCTGCAATTTATGGATAGTTGGTCTGCCATAGTCTGTAAACTAGGATTTATAGCTGATTGAATAGTGTTTTGGATATGGCATTCATGGGAAAGTTCTATCTGTGAAGGGTGAGACTTTTAAAGCCAGTATGTATTTATTTGTGAGCTTAGAGAATGGTTCTGGAGCTTAGTTTTATTGTTTGTCTTCCAGATCTCGGATTGACCTAGTTCTTAGTGATGAGAAGGTTATTTCGTAAAGGAGATAAAAACAAAAAAATTTCCTCCTTGGTTAATTAAATTGTAAAAAACATAGCCTTTAGTATAGGTCAAAATTCAGTCTATTGCATAATCAGAAATCATCGTATTTATAGAGAAATTGTGGATGCGAATACTTTACAGAAACCAACCTGATCGCTTCTTCTCCATCGCCAGAAAAACTCTTGGTCTCCATCTTCAGCATGTTCTCTATTATGTCTGAGAGAAAACAAGAGGTGAGTGTTTGGAGAACATTCAGCAAGTGGGAGATCAATTTCAAGCTTAGCATTGTATACATATACTGGATTTCTGGATAAAAACATGAACACTGAACTTTCTTCAGGAAAAAAGAAACATGAACATAATGCCCAATTTTAATTTGTTTTCAATGGTTACGGTCACTAATTTTTATTCCTCTAATAGTTTACTGATCAGCCCCAGGACATTTGATGGCCTTAGTAGTATTATTTTTTGTATTAGTAGCAATATGCAAATGCTGTAGTGTCTATAGAATGTGACTGGATATCATGTCGTCTTATCTTGTTTTTCAAGGTGCGATCGGAATTTGCTGATATTTTTTTTAATGTGTCGGAAACTGTTGTATTATCTGAGTATCATATTTGTGCTATATCACTGCTGGAATTGGTCTCTTACAAGATCCATACATGCAGGTTGTTTCAGTCAAGACCATACGCAACCAGCAGACTGGCCAATCAGAGAGATATGGGTTCATTGAGTTCGCTTCTCATGCGGCTGCTGAGAAAGTCCTGCAAAGCTACAATGGCACCATGATGCCAAATACGGAGCAACCCTTCCGCTTAAACTGGGCAGGATTTAGTGCTGGCGATAGGCGCCCTGAAGCTGGTTCCGATTTGTCAGTATTTGTTGGAGATTTGGCTGTCGATGTTACTGATGAGATGTTGCATGATATCTTTGCCTCTAGATATTCATCTGTCAAAGGCGCAAAAGTAGTAGTTGATTCGAGCACTGGACGTCCAAAAGGTTATGGCTTTGTCAGATTTGGTGATGAAAACGATCGATCTCAGGCCTTGACTGAAATGAATGGTGTCTGTTGTTCTAGTAGACCTATGCGTGTTGGTGTTGCAACTCCTAAGAAACCTTCAGTACAGCAACAATATGCTTCACAAGGTACGGAATCCTTTGCACTGTTCTGCTACTGTGACATTTTCGCACCAAAGATCACCACTTTACCTGTATAAAAATTGTTCTTGGGTGTTAGAGCACGTGTTTATCTATAAACACATTCTTGTTTTTTTTTCTAATTATTTTTATTCTTTTATTATTCTTTGACAGGGTTTGTTAATTTTTAATCCCTGATTTACTTTTGATCCTTGACTCTTTCTAAAAATTAAATCGGAGCTACTGGCTGGCTTCTTTTTTCATCTTTGTTTTGGGTCAAACCTCAATGCAGCTTTCTTTTATCCTGTCGATAGCAGTTCAGAGATGTACTCTGATTTAATTTTTTTGAAATTTTGTGCTTAACTTTCACCATGTAGCTGTGATATTTTCTGGTGGATATACACCAAATGGTGCTGTGCCCCAAGGTCAGTCAGATAGTGATTTGCCTAACACGACAGTGAGTCCCCCTCCTGCAGTTAGTTGGCAAATTTTTTTTTTTAATAACAATTCATGGTGTTCGTTTTTTACTTTTGTTCTAGATATTTGTGGGAGGACTGGACTCTGATGTCACTGATGAGGAACTCAGGCAGTCTTTTACTCCATTTGGAGACATCCTTTCTGTAAAAATACCTCTTGGAAAGGGATGTGGCTTTGTACAATTTGCTAACAGGTAAATCCTCTGAAGAGTCATCTGTGCAGAAATAATCCTAGAAAGTGAACTAAAAAAAGAGAGGAAAGGGTCAAACGAAACATTTGTTCATCCAAGCAAGAAATTGGACATTATGTTGGACATAGAGATGTTTTGATCTAGTGATGAGATGCAAACACTTGGCAATTATTAGAATTGCATCTTGCTAACATCTTCATCGCTGCTAGGTATGTTTGGGTTGAATATAAATTTCCTTGAAATATTGACTGGATGGATGTTGTAAGATATTTTTCACATTAGGATGGTTCATTCATCAAGATCTTTGGTTGAGTTAGTCCTCTACCCAATACTGATCTACTTGTCTCTTAACTATCCATTGCTTGTCTATCTTCTTATATCCGGTGCCTTCTACACAACTGTGCTTTTCCTATCATATAGTGGGCAAAACCATTTCAAGATTTCGCAAAATTCTTATTCTTTAAAAAAAAAGGATAAAAGTTGTGATTCTTGTTATACCTGCTTTTGTGACGGTGGTTGTGATTTACTTTTTCTGGAAATTCGCAACAAGCAGACTGGTCATAAAAGAGCAATTTTATTCTAATAAATTTCTGGATGTCAGGCCCTCTCATTAAAAATAAGGCATGGAATGTTGTCAAATTTATGCTACCAAGAAAGTTGACACATGTGGCTCTTACATTATCATCGCATGACCCTTTTACTATACTACTTGAACAGAAACGATGCAGAGGAAGCGATTCAGAGATTAAGCGGCACGGTTATTGGCAAGCAGCCGGTTCGTCTTTCGTGGGGTCGCAATCTGGGAAACAAACATGTAAAATTTTCCATTTCTAGTTCATTTTGAATGATTGGGATATTTCCACCTTGGAGAATCTTAAATCTTTCCAGTTAACTGTAATTTACACATGTACCCACATGTCAAATTACCATTCAGTACACAGATAAGAAAACAAAGTTCATAAGTGTAATTTTCCTCATATATCCTTTGAAGCTCAATACCTTTTAACTTTTGTTTCCTCAAAACAAAACATTTGGCTGAAAAGAACTATCTGGCTACATTTCTTCCTATTCACTTCTTTAAGCTTATGTTTTAATGGAGAAGTAGACACGATACATTTTTAACCATCTTTTTTTTTCAGTCTTTTTACACATGGCCCATCTTTTTATATTTCGCATGACAATTCTTGTGATAAGTAAAAAACCGGGGAAATATATATATTGTTCTTCACCAATGTGAAATACCCATGCATCGAAATGGAAATGCAGAGTTTAGCACCTCAAATCCTATCAACAATATGCTGCACTTAAAGGAAATGATGTTTCTATTTTTGCATAGTACCTGTCAATTTATTGTTTTTTTTACATGTTTCCTGCCAAATTAATCCTGCAATATTTTCGTTCTCTGTACATCCTTTGGGCTTTGTAGATGAGAATGGACTCCAACAATGGTGCATACTATGGAAAACAAGTTAACAATGGCTATGGACATAAAAAGACTACAGCTTATGGGGCATCTACTGGTCATGGTAACCATCAGCAGCCAGTGAGCTAATATATTTAATGGAGTCGTCATCGGATGAACTCAGAATCGTACAACGGATTTTGTAGTTTAAGGCAATATCCTCTGCTGTGCATGTACTGAGACTTGCATATATTATTGTTGAATGAACTTAAAAGCATAGAATGTTTCATGATTTTGTAGCTGGATTAAATATCACGTGAGACAACCTTTCTACTTTTTTCGTGGTGTTTCTTTACATGTGAAATTTTGAAATCATGGTGAGATTTTTCTTATAGTGATTGGTTATAGTCCTTTTAATATTTAATTTCTTTCTTGTAGCTTCCGAAATGATCTATATTTTGACTGGTGATTTATGGCTGAATATTTAGCATATGGGTATATGAATCCATTTAACATTTGGGAGCCGATACTCGTTCTACTGCATTACTCGATATTTTGACAATTTTTACTTCCTTTCAAGTTATAAACTTTACTTGAATGATTGCTAAAAAACGTTTATTTAAATGACAAAAAATATTGCCTGCACAAGACCCTTCGTATTAGAAGTATCTTATCTCATGCGCGAGCAATACATTAAGTACTAAGGCTCTGTTCGTAAGGGATTACACCTTGATAAGTTGTCACATCAGTTCTCATCTAATGGTAGTTTTGTTTTTAAAAAGTTATTTGAGTCCAAGGGTCCGACACTAACTATTATGTTGTATATTGTATACGTCCCTCATGCGGTCTGAGATGAGTTATCTCATCTGCTACGGTGTCTGGATTTACCATGAAACAACGAATATTGACCTATTAGGTCCTCCAAAACATTGGTCATTTTGCAATTTTCAAGGATGACATTTCCCTAAGTAATTTCATCCTCCAAACCGTTGCTAGTGATTTCGGAGAATTACTGTAGCATGTTCTAAGATAGAAAGAGACGGACGATACTAAAAACAAGACCTTTATCATGGAAATGATCATAGACAGGTAACGCCTTGATCAATATATGGATATCCCACATGGATGGGGACACTATATATTGCTGGAATAATGACCTTTATCTGAGATGCGGATACAAAAGATTGCGCCAGGTTATCTGGAAATTTTTGCACCAATATTTGGTTCTCCAAGTGATTCCTGGGTATACATAAACAATCCAAACAAATGCAAACACTCAGTTGAGGAAGGGGAAATTGAAACTGGCCGGCGCTTCTACCAGTCCAGCCTTTCTCACTTGTCTCTTTCATATCAACATCTTTCTTTCGTCCTGTTATGAAAATGTAATATATCCAATCATCTATTTGTACTTTCTCATAAATAAATATGATTTCTAAAGGACTGCTATCCAAGATCATCATAGAGAATGCCAATGAAGATGAAGTCGATAAATAAAAACAAGTGTCATGTTGATACATACAATGATTTCTCGTTTACTAAGTGTCACAATGAAACTATATATAAACGCAATGATCCTGTCATGAAAAAACGACCTGTCCTGTGGTTGTTTCGTAAAGAAAATGAAAGGGTCTTTTGTGTTTCTTACTGTTTTCTGCCTAGTGGCTTCTGTAAAGTGTTATGGGGGGAGAGGACGCGACCCTCTTGGAGAACTCCTCAAGGCCAAAAGGGCAAAAAGATCAGATATCCATGTCACAGAAGATGCCTCGACTGAATATTCACCAATTTACATAGCACCGCAGGATGGATTAAAGGAAGCTGACAGGATTTTGAATTTGCCTGGGCAACCATTTGTGAACTTTTCTCAGTACTCGGGTTATGTGACTGTTGATCCTAAAGCAGGACGAGCACTCTTTTACTGGCTTACCGAGGCTGAGGACTCGTCGGACAAGCCTCTAGTGCTCTGGCTAAATGGAGGTAATTGTCATAGCTAGTAAGCCTAGATAATTTTTCGTTGGAATGCGACGATTTTGTAACACGAAACTTGATGTTTCGATGTCTTGAGATGCAGGACCTGGCTGTTCTTCCATAGGAAATGGAGCTATGACTGAACTTGGGCCGTTTAGGGTGAATCCTGATGGAAAAACATTATGGTACAACAAAAATGCCTGGAACACAGGTGACAATAAAAGTAGCTTCAAATGTGGAAAAATTTACATAGAAAAGGTAGTAATGGTTTCGATTCTGAAATGGATGCAGCTGCAAACATCCTGTTCTTGGAATCTCCGGCTGGTGTAGGATTTTCTTATTCGAACACAACGTCAGATTATGTCACCGGGGACACGAGAACTGCAGCAGATTCTTATACCTTTTTACTAAACTGGTTGGAAAGATTTCCTGAATACAAAACTCGCGATTTCTACATGACAGGAGAGAGTTATGCCGGTCACTATGTCCCTCAGCTGGCTCAGCTGATCCTTAAAAACAACAAAATTACAAATCAAACTGTCATCAACTTGAAAGGAATTGCTGTGAGTTTTAACTAACTTAAATTTACTTGTTGGAAATGGTTTATTAAAAGTTCACATGTATATTGCACGGGATTCATGATTTGCAGATTGGGAATGCATACATTGATTATGAAGATGAAATGAGCGGCATGTATAATTATTTCTGGTCACATGCCCTCGTCTCTGACGAACATTATGCGGACGTTGTGGCGAATTGCAACTTCTCTTCGCAGGCAACAGTGACAGAAAAGTGCCAAGAATCAACAGATGCAGCAGATGGCGACATAGGCGACGTTTTCATCTATGGCATTTACGAACCTTGGTGCGACTCAAACTCCACGGCTCCATCGGTATGCAAGCAAGAATCAGTTTCTTAACACAACCTTGAACCCTTTCCTAATGTTCAATCTTCTTAAAACGTAGATAACTGGATTCGATCCTTGCTCCGGCGACTATGTGGATCCCTACTTAAACTCACCACAAGTGCAGAAGGCTCTCCATGCTAATGTCTCTGGGATTCCGGGACCATGGGAGGGTTGCAAGTACTGAACCTCATCCAATTTTGTAAACAAAAATTAAAAATCATGTCTTTTCATAAAAATAATACTATACACTCGTTATCTGATTAATCACTCTATCTCCATGAAGCGACTTCATATTTACCAACTGGAATGATGAGCCAGAATCGGTTTTACCAGTGATCAAGGAGCTAATGTCTAGTGGCATCACTGTTTGGATTTACAGGTTTTTCACTCTCTCGGCTTAATGTAATAACTGATATGTTGTTGTTACTAATAATTTCTTGTTTTTGATTGGAAAAGTGGTGACACAGATGGACGAGTGCCAGTGACAACCACTAGATATTCGGTGAGCAAAATTGGATCATCAGTAAAAACACCATGGTATCCCTGGTACACACAAGGCGAGGTTCGTATATAAATCTTACCAAAAAAAATGCACTTTCTTTGGTTAGAAGATATGTTTCTGATGATAGTTCATTACACTTGTAAGGTTGGAGGTTACGCCGCGGAATATCAAAACTTGACCTTTGTGACAATAAGAGGGGCAGGGCATTTTGTTCCGAGTTACCAGCCCGAACGCGCGCTTACCTTCTTTACATCATTTTTAGCTGGAAAGCTTCCTCCAAGTCAGGGCTAACAAGATCATCAAGAAAATTGTCCTGAAAACCTGTTATGTTATAGGCTGATGAACTTAATATGTAGCAATATGCCTCTTGGAAAAGATGGCGAATTGTGTTTCTTTAAATTAAATGCATTGAATGCATAGTAGCTGAATTTACTTCGTTAGATGATATCTTTATCAATTTCTTGTAATGTTTAAAATATCTGCTAAAGAATCAACTAAAAGATCATGAACCTTATTTCCTCAAAAATGTTCAAGATGTGAATTTATTAATCTTCTAAATTTAGTATATTTAAAATAAAATTTATGTTATAAAAAAATTTGTGAAAAAATAAAAGCGATGGAAATATCACGGTATTCTTGCATTATACGTTCTCAGAGGGATATCAAACATGCTAAGAATCAAAATAACACAACACAAAAAGGTAAGACAAAAAATAATACAAAGCAAGCATATATATCCTTTGGAATTTAATCATTTGTATTTTTGACGATGAGAATAGATCCATCACTAGAGACAATGCAGGTTTTGGTCAAGAAAGATCAAAGACTTGGGACTAATTGGTTGAGCTGCATTGTCACAAACATGACCGGCTGAACTTGAAACTAACAAGACCAAATATCCGGATGAAAATCTGACAAGAACGTATGGACAACATTAGTGTAACAAAAAAAATAAAAATCTACAAAAGGGACAATATTTTTTTATGTGGAAGCCTGGTACTTACTATTCGAAGTATTGAAAACATAGGGAGTGTAATATTTTTGTGTCTGAGTCTCTCATGCATATTGGTTTTAGTACATTCTTATGAAGGGAGAGGGTTTAAGTTAACAGTTCAAAATCTGTCAAAGATGTTGTCAGGGACGCCTCGATCGCGTTCTCGCCTGTCTATGTGGGAAGTCAAGATGGGTTGAAAGGAAAGGACAGAATCTTGATGTTTGCCAGGGCAACCACTGGTGAATTTTGATCAATATACGTAATGGTTGATCCAAAAGCTGGCCGAGCATTGTTTAATTGGTTAATTGAGGCTGAAGATTCTTCAAGCAAACCCTCTGGTGATATGGCTGAATGGAGGTAATATATATATATATATATAGTGGGAAGTCAAGATGGGTTGAAAGGAAAGGACAGAATCTTGATGTTTGCCAGGGCAACCACTGGTGAATTTTGATCAATATACGTAATGGTTGATCCAAAAGCTGGCCGAGCATTGTTTAATTGGTTAATTGAGGCTGAAGATTCTTCAAGCAAACCCTCTGGTGATATGGCTGAATGGAGGTAATATATATATATATATATATATGAGCAGAGTTTTTGCCAAAAAAAGGAACGTTCCCGCCAAAAATCCATTTCTAATTATAGAAAGTTCATAAAAAAACTTATTTTTTATTTCTTTAGAATTTCGAGACAAAGATAAATTATTTTTTAACCATTTAGAATTTCGAGAAAATACAAATATTAATTATTTGAATCCTCAATATCAAATTAAAATATTAACCATAATTAAAAAACAAATTAATTATCTTTCAGAATTTCAAACGAAAGTTAAATTATATTTGATCCTTTAAAATTTCGAGATAATTCAATTCTTATTAATTATTTTGACTCCTCGATTTCTACTTAAAATATTAACCATGTTTTCGAAACAAATCATGTTAAGTTTTCGAGACAAATCACGTAAAGTAACTATAACAATAGGAGATCCTTCCTTTTTATCTTTTTAAACTTTGAATTTGCCGCCACCTCCGCCGGCCCCCATGACGGCGCCGTCCCCAACCAATGGCCCCCCTCCTAAACCTCCGGAGGTCCATGGGAGCATTACTGCTCGTACCTATGCTGAGGCGTTTATAGCTTCTTCCCCTCGCTCTAAACGCAAAAGTTTCATGGAAGATGAAGACGGCGGGAAGCTCTTGCCCAAAGAAATCGTGATGTTCAAAAATACTCACAGCCTTCATTTCACGGCGGAGGAAGTTTCGGATATGGAAAAGTCCCATCCTTTTGCTTTGGTCGGAAAATTTTCGGGGAGCTGGCCTTCACGCGAGAATATCTTACGGGCCTTTCGCGACTTGGAATTGGCTGGTCCATACTCTATTAAATTCTTACGTCCAGGTTTCCTGTTTCTGGATTTCAAATTGGAAGAAGACAAGGCTCGTATCTGGAGTAAGGGGCGCTGGTTTATCTGTGTCCATCTTTTGCGCATTCTGAAATGGACTCCAAACTTTGATTACGCAAAGGAATCGTCCATTGTTCCTGTTTGGGTTAGGTTCCCTGACCTACCTATTCCTATGTTCGATAGAAGCAGGTTATTTTCTATTGCTAACATCATCGGGAAACCGTTAAAAATGGATGAACTCACGTCGAAGGCTGAAAGGCTCACCTTTGCTCGTGTATGTGTTGAGGTTGACTTATTGAAGCCATTGCAGGAGAAGGTGTATCTGATATTCGGTAATGATCCCGTGGAGCAGTGGGTGATCTACGAAAATCTGCCTAAATATTGTATTGACTACCATCATGTCGGTCATGACGTGAGTGAATGCTACGCCCTTGGTAAGAACCCTCGACCTGAAAGGCAAAAACCAGCACAACGGGATCTCAAGGAAGTGTTGGATCAAAAGAGAAGGAATGCTGACCCTGGTACATCCAAAGATTCTGGTGCTAGGTCGGAGGGAAATACAAATACTGGATGGCGTACTGTTAACAGAAGAGGAGCTGGTCAGGATACTAATGAGCCACGTACATTCCTCAACCGCAAGAATAATCCGGAGGGGAACAATGCTAATCGCTTTGATGCATTAGCTGATGAAACTGGAAATGTAACGGGTGATGTGCAGGGGGATGTCAATGTTGATGTTATTGGAAGCGAGCGAGTTCAAGAGTCTGAGGATGCTGTAGGGGATGATCAGCGGGCCTTCAATCAAAATAGGGAGGAGCCTTTGCTTTTGGAAAATGGTATTGGTGTTGGTGATCCTCCATCTACTAATTCTGCTGCGCAAAAGAGTTCTGTATTAAATACTGTAATCTCCCGGTTTCCAAGTTAAATAAACCTTTTCCCTTCATGGAATCATTCCAGTCCCGTCATGCTACCTTGGAATTGGAGACCCTCCAGAAAGATCACAACACAGGGCGGCTGGTGATGCTGATCATATCAATAGCAATGCAGGATGTGATGAACAATTTTTGGCTGCTGCGTTGGCTAGTAGGGAGATAGCTTTGGTCCAAATGGGAGGTGAGCTGCCTTATTGCTCTGGCAAAAAAACCTTTGAAGAGAATCTAGATACTGATATGGGGGCAGAAAACCTTGAGGATGAAGAACTGGGAGAAGTTCCTAAAGGCCCTTTACAGCGTTATCTTTCAGCCGGAAACTTGGAACTTAAAGGCCCTGTTATAACTCATCATATGGTCACTAGGAACAATACTAAAATCCAAGGTACCTCCTCATCCAAATCGTATCAATGATTGGTCTCATATGGAATATCAGAGGTATTGGAAATAAAGCATCTCAAAGAAGGGTTAAATTCCTTCGGGAACTTCATAAACTCCATTTTTTGGCTGTCCTAGAACCTATGATCTCTTTGAATCATGAGTATATGATGCGTATGTTTGGGTTTAAAAGGGTGTTTGCGAATTGTTCTAACAAAATTTGGCTATTCGTGGAAGATTTTATATCTGTAGAAGTTATTCAAGATAATGAGCAATTCTTACATGTTAAAATGGAGTCTTCTATCTTCCCTACGGATATTTATATGACTGTGGTGTATGCAAAGTGTACTAGACTCCTTCGTTCTGTTTTATGGGAGGACCTTCTAGATTTGCAAATACCCGCTGCCTCGCCTTGGCTTGTAGGGGGTGACTTCAACTCTATATGTGATCCTTTGGAATATTCTGGGGAAGTGGTATCTCGGCCTGGAGGTATGAATGACTTTAATGAATTCATTATATCCGCTGGTCTATGTGATGCTGGGTTTGTGGGCTCCAAATTCACATGGACAAATGGTACTGTGTGGAAGAGGCTAGACAGGATCCTTATCTCCTCTAACTGGAGCCAATTTTTTAACAATTTCAGAGTTGAACATCTCAATCGCTATGGTTCTGACCACGCCCCTCTCCTTGTTAATGGATTCTTCTTGCCTAAGCCCAAGACTTCCTTTAGATTTCAAAATATGTGGGTGCTTCACCATGGTTTTCTGCAGACAGTGCGCCTCAACTGGGCTAATCCTTGTCAGGAAGTTGGTCTGGATCGGTTTGCTATTAAGCTAAAAAGGCTAAAGGCTCACCTGAAGTGGTGGAATCAAGCTGTTTTTGGGGATCTTTTTGACAACTTAAGAAGGGTGAATGAGGAAGTGAATCAAAAAGAGGTTGAATTTGATTGTGAGCCTACTGCTGAAAGACGTACAGCCTTGAATCTTGCCCAAGCCAACCTAGCTCAAGCTTTGTGTATGGAAGAGGCTTACTGGAAACAGAAAGCAAATATTAGATGGACGGTTGAAGGGGAGAGGAACACTAAATTCTTTCATAATGTGGTGAACAAAAGGAGGAACACGAATAGAATCCATCGCATATGGGACCAGGATTTATGTCTGGAACGGCAGTTAGATATTCAATCTTCTGGAGCTGGGTTCTTCGAGCAACTTCTTACTGGTGAGGACACTGCCTTGTCCCAATTCAATCCTAACATTATCCCTCGGTTGCTACATGAAGGGGATAATTATAAGCCGGAAGCTCTCCCTTCCTTGGATGAGATAAAAGAGGTGACTTTTTCTATGCATGCGGATAGTGCCGCTGGTCCTGATGGGTACTCTGCCTTGTTCTACTCTTCTTGTTGGGACATCATTAAAGAGGATCTATTTCAGGCAGTTCTTGAATTTTTTGAAGGAAGGCCGTTACCAAGGAGCTTTACTGCCACTACAATTGTGCTCATCCCCAAGAGTGATAATGCCCAGAAATGGTCTGAATTTCGGCCCATCAGTTTGTGCAATGTATGTAACAAAATTATATCCAAGCTTCTTGCCACTAGACTTCGGCCTCTACTAGATCAAATCATCTCTCCCCAACAGAGTGGATTTGTTAAAGGTAGGCAAATTTCTGATAACATTCTGCTTGCCCAGGAGATGGTTCACAATTTGAACTACCATATTCGTGGAGGGAATGTGCTTTTGAAACTTGATATGGCTAAGGCATACGACAGGGTTCAATGGGGATTCCTTATTCAGGTGCTTGCTGCGTCTGGGTTCTCAGGCAAAGTGCAGCAACTTTTCTTGGCTTGCATAAACAATTGTTGGTTCTCTGTTAATATAAATGGCTCCCTTTCCGGTTTCTTTTGCTCAAAAAGAGGTTTGCGTCAAGGAGACCCTTTATCCCCCCTGCTTTTCATTATAGGGGCCGAGTATCTTTCCAGGAGTCTTGAGCAATTATTTCTACAAAGGCAAAAACTTTTCTATCAAACGGGTTGCAGTGTCCAGATTTCTCACCTTGCTTATGCTGATGATATTCTCATTTTCTCCAATGGATCTTTGGACTGCATCAGAAGAATCTGTGAGGTGTTGCATAATTATGAGACCACGTCTGGACAATTGATCAGTGGTGACAAAAGTGTTTTTATTACTGCCTCGAAAACATCTCAGAGAAGACGGGCTAATATCAACAAATTAACAGGTTCCAAGAAGGTATGCTCCCTCTAAACTACCTTGGGGCCCCTCTTTTTACTGGTCATAGGAAGAGCATGTACTTCCAACCTCTTGTCACCGAAGCACTTAACAAACTGAAAGGCTGGGAGACCAAGATCCTATCTCCTGGGAGTAGGCTGGTTCTCATCAAGAGCGTCCTTCTCTCGCTGCCCATCTATCTTTTCCATGTTATTGAACCTCCTGGAACCATTCTACACAGAATAGAAATGATTTGTGCCAGATTTTTATGGGGATCTAAAGAGGGACAGCACAAGACTCACTGGATCTCCTGGAAACAGATATGCCTTCCAAAACAAGAGGGTGGCTTGGATATTAAACTTCTTAAAGATGCCCTCCGATCCTTCTCTGTCAAAATGTGGGTGAGATTCCGAGCTAATGATTCCTTATGGATCAAATTCCTTCATCATAAATACTGTTACAACATCCCTCCTGCTGTTGTGGATCTTAAGGTGCATATTTCACCTATTTGGAGAAGATTGATCAAAATTAGGCAATTGGCTGAATCTCATATATGTTGGAGCATTGGTAGGGGGGACTTAAGCTTCTGGTATGATCTTTGGCTTCCTTCTGGTCCTCTCTACACCCTATGTGACATTGTTGGTCCCAAGGACAGGAAGGTGGCTTGGCTCATTGATCAGGGACGTTGGAACAGGGCCCGTTTGGAGCTTCTTATTGGCGCTGATTTAATTGAACAGGTGATGCAAGTTCCTATCAGTCCCTTTATGGTTTATAGGCTGATATGGAAGCCATCTGCCCATGGAAAATTTTCTAGCAAATCTGTGTGGGAGCTGCTGAGGCACAGGGACATAACTAAAGATATCTTTACATCATGTTGGTCCAAACTTCTAACACCTACCATGTCTTTATTCGTTTGGAGGTGGATCCAACGGAAGATTCCCACTGATGATGTTTTGCAAAGGCGTGGGGTCGCAATGGGTTCTAAATGCCAGTGCTGCGCCCAGGAGGAATCCTTTGATCATATATTTTTACCAGCCACATAGCTATCCAGGTTTGGTCTCACTTTGGAAATATTCTTGGTATCCAACAGGACACACAGGTGTTTAACTGGCGCTTGGAAAATTTATGGAAGCAGCGTGGACATATTCAGGAATGCATTCCATTCTTAATTTTGTGGTTTCTTTGGACTGGGCGAAATGATTCCAAACACAGAAATATCAAGCTCAGGTCGGCTGCTGTTATCAGGCACATCCGGTACTATATTTTTGCAGCTTCTTCTTCTGGTTTGCTCAAGCTTGAACACTGGAAAGGCTGTTTATCTCTTGCACAGGAATTTAATGTGCGAATAAAGGGATTCAGGCGCACATCTATAGCCATTATCAAATGGACAAAACCTCCTTCTCATTGGTTCAAATTAAATACAGATGGTTGTTGTTCTAATCAGGGGCTGATATCTTCTGGTGGCCTCATTCGAGACTGCACAGGTCAGGTTCAAGCTGCTTTTCACGGGTTCTTGGGAGAAGGATCCATCGTCAAAGCAGAACTAACAGCTATTCTTCAGGGGCTGCGCATTTGTATCCAGCAGCACCTCTTCCCTATTTGGATTGAAACAGACTCGGAGGTGGCTCTTCATATCATCCTTTCCGATCATACCAGCTGGGATCTCAGGCATACACTCACCAGCATTCAAGAAGTTCGAGCTAATTACGCAACGCGCATCTCGCACATCCATCGCGAAGGTAATGCTCCAGCTGATTCTTTGGCATCACTGGGTATGCAGAAAAGAACTTATGCGGAATTTGATAGCTTGAGGCTTGATAAGGACAACCGCAGGCTTATGCAAAATGGACATGCTTGGCTGCCCCTACGTGCGTGTTTCTCGGAAATTATTCAACGTGTAGGGAATCTGTTTGTTTGATTATGGGAGGTTTTGGCCTAGCCCCCCTCTCTGTATCGTTTTTCTGCGTTATATTTTCTTTTCTTTCCAAAAACAAAAAAAAAAATCTATA
>KV003133.1:0-18780 GCA_001598015.1 Dorcoceras hygrometricum
ACTCCTAAAAGTTAGTAAAATTCCCTCCATATTATTTTAATTTGTAAAACACCAAACCCTTTTCAAAAGAAATCATTTTACCTCCTTAAAACATTTTACAATCCATTTCAAACCAACTTGTGCATTGCTCTTTGGAGTTACCTGCTGAAATCAGCTGCAGCGCACCATCACCTGCTGAAATCAACAATTCAGCAGATACATAATATTCAAAATTGCTAATTGGCCCATAAGATTAATAGAATGCATAAATATGGTCCTATGGATTTTGGGGCGTTACAGGATTGGCGTAACTACCGCAATCTACCGAGAAGAGCTGGGTTCTTGAAACACCGGTTGGAGCCAGGCATAAGTGCCAGCAAGGTAATCCGCTTAAACATCCTATGAATGTCGTAGAATGTAGATTTGTTTTTCGTATTGATCGCCTCCCGGTTCTCTGTTTTTCGTTCTTCCGCTGCCTCGCCGGGGGGCGGATCCAGATCCCCAACAGGTTACTCCCCACTAGTTTCTTCCTCCTGTTGTCATGCACACATACAAAACAAGACAACAGCCGGATGAACTCCGGTGAGAACATTTCCCAGTATAATCAACAGGCATGAACAATATCAATAAAACGAATAACAGTTTATCAACTGTAAAACAAATGCAATGCAATGAAATGATTCCATTTCTCTTCTTCGATCTCAGAATTGATTCCATTTCAGTTCGATGCCATCAAGATTCGTATCCGATCTTGACATGAATATTCATCTATCGAAACCATCTCCGGCTTTGAAAATCAGGCCAACTCAGTCCTGGGCATTAGAATCAATTCAATTCTCTTCGTTATGCAATGTCATGCAAATATAAAAGATCCACTACCTGTGACGACACATACACAATTCAAGTTCTAAATCAAGAACAGTAATCAAACATGTATGTGATTTCATTGGGATACTCAAGAAATATCATTCTCGAGTAATCTAATCCCTGACTCTTCTGTCAAATTATACCTTTGTTATCCTCTGTTTTCAAAGTACTTCACTCAAACTCTGTTTCAACACTTCCTGAGAACTTCACAGAATCAAAGTCCGATATCTGTAGTCAAGATGTTCTCAATATTTCGAATTCAATCTTATTTATAGACAACGATCTCTGTTCTTCTGCAGCATTTCCAACGTGTTCAATTCGAAGTCCACGTGTCATGCTGAGTATTTATCAACCGTTATAGGATAAACTCCACCGCTTCGATATAGGATAAACTCCCACCGCTTCGAATCCAGCTTCTTTGATCAGTAGGTAGAGCGTATCCACTGTTTTTCGTGGTATAAAGAAATTCTCGCGACTGATGCTACTAAGTCTCACGACTAGAAGCCGTAGCTCTATTCCGTTGGTGTAATATTCAGTCGCAACAAAACCAACTTTCTCAATCAGCTGTCACATAACAACCAGTCGCTGTATTTCAATATCATAACAACGCTGTATCAATTAACCCAGACGACGACGTAATAGCCCAACAGCAGTCCCGATTTCTACTGAAAGCACTCACCAGCTGGTCACACTAAAAGATTTCATCGTTAAACAAACTCAGTCGCTGTTCAAAATAGTCATATTTCATTCCCTCGACTGGAAGTATCATCCTCTTGTTATTCAGCAGAAGCAACAACCAGTCGCAGCAAGAATCCAGTCGCAGCAAGAATCCAGTCGCAACAAGACCAGTCACAACACTTCGAAAATCAAAACGATGTCGTTACAATTAATTCCAACGACGTCGTAACGTACCCACGTCTGGTATCAATTCTTCATTGAAAGAAATCAGCAGCGGGTCGCTCTAATAATCCAACGACTGATTTCGCTACGTGATTCAAAACGGCATCGTATTGAGATTCCTGTTTCATAAGTTAAAACGACATCGTATTGCTCCCTCGGCTGGAACCAAATCTCTCATACTCGCCTCGACTGATTTGCGTTCACAAATAAAACGACGACGTCGCGCCTACGTCATCAAAACCAGTCGACACATGAATCCAAACCAGCAGGTGCGTAAGGAACACTCGTTAAAATCAGCAGAAGAAATCAAATGTTGTATTCGAAATTACAATCTCGAAACGATACCGTTCCAACTAAACGAAACGACGCCGCAGCGTTTTACCAACAGGCAACAATATCTCTTGCAAAGAACCAGATGCTGGTTGTCGAATTTCCTTCAAAACCCATCAGCAGCTGGTTACGCAAAATTACTCAAAACGACGACACGTCAACTAATCTAGACGACGCCGTACTAGATATGCCACATCGCTACCAACAGCTGGTCAATCCAGCAGGCATCCATCCTTCACAACGATTCAAAACCAGCAGTTGCACTTACCCAAACGACGTCGCTGCGCCTATAACAACCAGAAGTTGCACAAAGGAAACTCCTGCTGCTGGTTTCTACATGCAAAAACAGTACTCGCCAAGCGTCACTCGCTCGTGGATCCTTTCAATTGTGCGCACCAACCACCAACCACCAGCAGCAACGAGAATCAAGCGCAACGACTGGAATTCAAAATTCAACCAGTCACAAGCTACAGTAGTGTTGACCCGCATTGACTTTGCTACAGTAACCTGCTGCTGAACGATTTTATCAAATCGCTTCGTCTGGTTCCCACACTTAGCGAAATTCAACTATACCAAGTTCCTTAATCACCCAACACTTCCAGAAGAATCCGAGCTCATAATCAGGCTTCATCAAAATCTATCATCTAGAACTTCAATCACTAAATTTCGATGTAATAATTTCGGGCATTACATTTCTCCCCCTCTAAAAATTCGAGTTCGTCCCTGAACTCATCAACAGTCGCTATATGTATATAGGAATAATGCAGTAACAAAATTTCGTATCAATTAACACATAAGCAGGAAAATTGCACAAATAGCAGTTACCTGCAATAACATCATCAGGAGCTGCTTGTGCTTGTTCTTCAGTCAAAGCAAACACTCTTGCTTGCTGTTTAGGAGGTGGACTTACTGTTTCGCTTCCTCCTTGTCTACCCTGCTGCTGATTCTAGGGTTGAAATGAATGTACAGAGGAGGCTTGCCTTTCTGGCATTGGCACTGTTCTCGCTGTTCCCGGATTCTGTGTATTCCCAGAATCACGTTGAGGACAAATTCGTGCAAAATGTCCAGGTTGATTGCAATTACGGCAAAGACCAGACACTCCTCTACATTGTTCTGTAGCATGTCTGCCTCCACACTTGGTACAGTAATCACCAAATTCCTGTCCAGCTCCCAGTTGTTTGAATTCACTTGAACTGGAGGAGCTACTGGTACCTGAACGTTTAAATTGTTTTCCTATTCCTGTAAAGAAATTTTTCTTTCCACTACTACTGTTTCCAGCATCAAATCGAGGGGGTGGTGGAATCTGGGATTTCTCTTGTGATGCTCTTGCGTCTGGTGGTACAAATTGTGATCTACGTTGCCTTAGCAATCCAGCTTCTGCACCTTTTGCACGATTCAACGCATCGGCAAAAGTATTCGGTCGACCAGTGTTCACCAAAGTAAACACGTCAGGATTCAGGCCATTGATAAACTGATCAGCTTGTGCTTCATCGCTGATAGCAACATGTGGCGCAAATTTAAGCAAGCTGGTAAATTTAGCAACATATTCTTCAATACTCAATGGCCCCTGTCTCAGGTTTGCAAATTCTGCCCCTTTATCCTTCCGATACGAAACGAGGAAAAATCGTTGATAGAAAGCTGTTCGAAATACTGCCCAAGTAAGCACAGTACCCTGATTCTCAAGCGCTTTCTTGGTTGCTATCCACCAACTCTTACCCAGACCATGCAACTGGTGAACTATCAGTTTTACCCGACGATCATCGGTATAATCAAGTGCTTCAAATAATTGCTCAATATCTTCCAACCAGTTCTCACATTCTATCGCATTCTCTGTCCCTGCCAACGTTGGTGGTTTAAAAGACTGAAACCATTTCAACACGACTAGAATCGTTTTAACAAAGTTTCCATCGGAGTAGCAGCTGCATTCAACATATCAGTCGATGTACTACCCTGCTCTGTCTGTCTGTTAGTTGTTCTTCGAGGCGGCATATCTATAAATCAAACAGACTTGTTCATCATTTCTCATCAATCAATAATAAGTCAATCTCAGTCCCTCCTCTGATTAGCATACATGAATGTACTGCTGCTCAAGAGATCGAGTTCTGATTCATACTTCTCTTCGGTATATTCTTACCATTGGTTCACAATAATCATGTGATATAAATTCAAAAGCAGTAAGACATATACCACACAGGCATGCAATTCATTTGTTTATTTAATCTAATCAGTCAGGAAGAACTCGATCTACCCCACTCATATAGTTCAATAATCTATAATGATGTAGTAGGCTCTGATACCACCTGTTGTGAGGCTCTCAGCTCACAATTAAGTCTCTAATTTCAATCAGTGGGTAATTAATTTAAACTAAACAAGTTTATTAACTTCAATCTGGTTTATAAGAATTTTTTTTTTTTGAAAACAGCAGAAGCTTAAAGATTTCAGCTTGTATCGTAAAAGTTATTCATTTATGAAAATACTTCATTGTCCTCGGTAGGTACAAGCTAATTTTACTAGTACACGCTTGATTCTTACATACAAAACCAGACTTGAGCAACCTAAGACCAACTGTCCAAAACAGATAAACTATCAGCTGGTGTTCATTCTTCCTGCTGCTGACCCATCGTCTAGGTAGATACTTCTCGCTACCCTTGGTTACTCCCCACTAGTTTCTTCCTCCTGTTGTCATGCACACATACAAAACAAGACAACAGTCGGATGAACTCCGGTGAGAACATTTCCCAGTATAATCAACAGGCATGAACAATATCAATAAAACGAATAACAGTTTATCAACTGTAAAACAAATGCAATGCAATGAAATGATTCCATTTCTCTTCTTCGATCTCAGAATTGATTCCATTTCAGTTCGATGCCATCAAGATTCGTATCCGATCTTGACATGAATATTCATCTACCGAAACCATCTCCGGCTTCGAAAATCAGGCCAACTCAGTCCTGGGCATTAGAATCAATTCAATTCTCTTCGTTATGCAATGTCATGCAAATATAAAAGATCCACTACTTGTGATGGATCGACACATACACAATTCAAGTTCTAAATCAATAACAGTAATCAAACATGTATGTGATTTCATTGGGATACTCAAGAAATATCATTCTCGAGTAATCTAATCCCTGACTCTTCTGTCAAATTATACCTTTGTTATCCTCTGTTTTCAAAGTACTTCACTCAAACTCTGTTTCAACACTTCCTGAGAACTTCACAGAATCAAAGTCCGATATCTGTAGTCAAGATGTTCTCAATATTTCGAATTCAATCTTATTTATAGACAACTGTCTCTGTTCTTCTGCAGCATTTCCAACGTGTTCAATTCGAAGTCCACGTGTCATGCTGAGTATTTATCAACCGTTATAGGATAAACTCCACCGCTTCTATATAGGATAAACTCCCACCGCTTTGAATCCAGCTTCTTCGATCAGTAGGTAGAGCGTATCCACTGTTTTTCGTGGTATAAAGAAATTCTCGCGACTGATGCTACTAAGTCTCACGACTAGAAGCCGTAGCTCTATTCCGTTGGTGTAATATTCAGCCGCAACAAAACCAGCTTTCTCAATCAGCTGTCACATAACAACCAGTCTCTGTATTTCAATATCATAACAACGCTGTATCAATTAACCCAGACGACGACGTAATAGCCCAACAGCAGTCCCGATTTCTACTGAAAGCACTCACCAGCTGGTCACACTAAAAGATTTCATTGTTAAACAAACTCAGTCGCTGTTCAAAATAGTCATATTTCATTCCCTCGACTGGAAGTATCATCCTCTTGTTATTCAGCAGAAGCAACAACCAGTCGCAGCAAGAATCCAGTCGCAACAAGAATCCAGTCGCAACACTTAGAAATCAAAACGATGTCGTTACAATTAATTCCAACGACGTCGTAACGTACCCACGTCTGGTATCAATTCTTCATTGAAAGAAATCAGCAGTTGGTCGCTCTAATAATCCAACGACTGATTTCGCTACGTGATTCAAAACGGCATTGTATTGAGATTCCTGTTTAATAAGTTAAAACGACATCGTATTGCTCCCTCGGCTGGAACCAAATCTCTCATACTCGCCTCGACTGATTTGCGTTCACAAATAAAACGACGACGTTGCGCCTACATCATCAAAACCAGTCGACACATGAATCCAAACCAGCAGGTGTATAAACCAGCAGGTGCGTAAGGAACTCTCGTTAAAATCAGCAGAAGAAATCAAATGTTGTATTCGAAATTACAATCTCAAAACGACACTGTTCCAACTAAACGAAACAACGCCACAGCGTTTTACCAGTAGGCAACAATATCTCTTGCAAAGAACCAAATGCTGGTTGTCGAATTCCCTTCAAAACCCATCAGCAGCTGGTTACGCAAAATTACTCAAAACGACGACGCGTCAACTAATCTAGACAACGCCGTACTAGATATGCCACATCGCTACCAACTGCTGGTCAATCCAGCAGGCATCCATCCTTCACAACGATTCAAAACCAGCAGTTGCACTTACCCAAACGACGTCGCTGCGCCTATAACAACCAGCAGTTGCACAAAGGAAACTCCTGCTGCTGGTTTATACATGCAAAAACAGTACTCGCCACGCGTCACTCGCTCGTGGATCCTTTCAATTGTGCACGCCAACCACCAACCACCAGCAGCAACGAGAATCAAGCGCAACGACTGGAATTCAAAATTCAACCAGTCGCAAGCTACAGTAGTGTTGACCCGCATTGACTTTGTTAAAGTAACCTGCTGCTGAACGATTTTATCAAATCGCTTTGTCTGGTTCCCACACTTAGCGAAATTCAACGATACCAAGTTCCTTAATCATCCAACACTTCCAGAAGAATCCGAGCTCATAATCAGGCTTCATCAAAATCTATCATCTGGAACTTCAAATCACTAAATTTCATGTAATAATTTCGGGCATTACAGATATCTTCATCACCATCTGGACAACAAGGCGCAAGCACATCATATCACTCGGTATTGAGACCAACAGCTGGACAACCAGTCGCAAGTGATCATCAACTGGTATCAAGACCACCAGCTGATGAACCAGTCGCAAGTCAATCTCACCAGCTGGAAGCAGACGCACAAGCCAATATTGATGAACATCAAATGGCATCTTCTGATCCAGCTGTTGCAATCCAGCCAGCAACACAGGGGGAACAAAGAACAAATCCAATTGGACTTGATCTTCAGTGGAATAGAAATCATCCACCCAAGCAAGTCATAGGTAATTTCGAATCCCCTGTTCGCACACAAGGCCAGCTAATGCATGATCATTTTGATTCAGCATTCATTTTGCATATAGAACCTAAAATGATAGATGAGGCCTTAGCTGACCCCAGCTGGATAGACGCTATGCAAGAAGAGTTAAACCAGTTCAAATGTAATAATGTTTGGACACTTGTACCTAGACCTAGTAATCATTCAATCATAGGAACAAGGTGGGTCTTTAGGAACAAACTCAATGAAGATGGCGTAGTAACTAGAAATAAAGCTAGGCTGGTAGCGCAAGGATTTAGACAAATGGAAGGAATAGACTTTGATGATACCTTTGCACCAGTAGCGAGATTAGAAGCCATACGCATATTTCTTGCATATGCTTCATTCAAAGACTTTAAAGTCTTTCAAATGGATGTTAAGAGTGCCTTTCTTAATGGAGTCTTAACAGAGGAAGTGTATGTTGCACAACTCATTCAATCATAGGAACAAGGTGGGCTTTAGGAACAAACTCAATGAAGATGGCGTAGTAACTAGAAATAAAGCTAGGCTGGTAGCGCAAGGATTTAGACAAATGGAAGGAATAGACTTTGATGATACCTTTGCACCAGTAGCGAGATTAGAAGCCATACGCATATTTCTTGCATATGCTTCATTCAAAGACTTTAAAGTCTTTCAAATGGATGTTAAGAGTGCCTTTCTTAATGGAGTCTTAACAGAGGAAGTGTATGTTGCACAACCTCCTGGATTCGTAAATCATACACATCCAGACTTTGTTTACAAACTGGATAAAGCTCTGTATGGGTAGCACCCAGAGCTTGGTATTATACACTATCTAAATTTCTAATTGAGCATGATTTCATAATAGGCACAGTTGATAAGACACTATTTAAATTTGTGAAAGCTGACCATGTATTACTTGTTCAAATATATGTTGATGACATAATTTTTGGGTCAACTAACCCCAAACTGTGCAAGAAATTTTCTAAGCTCATGCAGGACAAATTCGAGATGAGCATGATGGGGGAGTTAACATTCTTTCTAGGCTTACAAGTTCGCCAGCTGGAAAATGGAATCTTCATTAACCAAGCGAAATATACGAAAGAATTGCTGAAGAAGTTTGGTATGGACAACTGTTCAGCAGCAGCAACTCCAATGAGCTCCTCGATAAAGTTAGTTAAAGATGAAGCTGGATCAGCCATTGAGGTATCTCTTTATCATGGTATTATAGGCTCGCTGCTTTACTTAACAGCTAGCAGACCAGACATCATGTTTGCTGTCTATATGTGTGCTAGATTCCAAGCAGAGCCAAAGCAATCGCATTACATAGCTTTAAAGCGAATATTGAAATATTTAAAGGGTATTTCCAACGTGGGTCTTTGGTATCCCAAAGACTCAGGCTTTCAACTAATAAGTTATAGTGATGCAGATTACGCAGGATGTAGGATTGATCGCAGAAGCACAAGTGGGACTTGTAAATTTTTAGGGGATCGATTGATTTCCTGGTTTAGTAAGAAGCAAACGTCAATCGCATATTGAAATATTTAAAGGGTATTTCCAACGTGGGTCTTTGGTATCCCAAAGACTCAGGCTTTCAACTAATAAGTTATAGTGATGCAGATTACGCAGGATGTAGGATTGATCGCAGAAGCACAAGTGGGACTTGTAAATTTTTAGGGGATCGATTGATTTCCTGGTTTAGTAAGAAGCAAACGTCAATCGCAACATCCACAGTTGAAGCAGAGTATCTTGCAGCTGGTAGTTGTTGTGCTCAAATATTATGGATTCAACATCAGTTGAAGGATTATGGCATTGATGCTTCTGAAGCACCTATTCTCTGTGACAATACCAGTGCCATCGCAATCACCCAAAATCCTGTGCTGCATTCAAGAACAAAGCACATCGACATCAGGCATCATTTTATAAGGGACCATGTACTAAAGAAGGACATCCGGCTGGAGTATGTGTCGACTGACTAGAAAGTTGCTGATATCTTCACAAAGCCTCTACCAGACGCTAAGTTTTCTTATTTTAGAAACATCTTAGGTCTACTTGAATTGCCTTGATTATTTGTGCACTAACGCATTTTACAGGTTGTCAGCTGTTGCTTAAATCAGCTGTAAGTCTTTTGTTCAGGGGGAACAATAAGATTATCAGTTGGGGTAAGCTTCTCGCGTTGGGAGATTATCAGCCGTAGAGGGAACCAGAAGCTGGATTGTTAAGCGTGACGTCAGCTGAATATGTCATGACTGAACACACTCAGTTGTTACATATATACAGCTGATACTTATTTGTGACCAGCTCCTGCCATCCTCAACGATATATTAAACCAGCAGTAACATTCTTACTGCACCAGCTGTGACTTTATTTTGGCGCACATCTTTAAACTTGTACCATGATTGATTAAAATATTTTGGAAAACCTTTTACAATGTACGTGTAAAAATATTTTGAAAATATTTTCAAAATCATTTCAAAAATTGTACGCGCTAACGGATGGTTGACACGTGTTATTACCATGCGAACAGTCACATCGAAACTCTCTCTCTAGTAACTTTTTGCTTTCCTAGTTTAAATTACGGCGTTTACTCTTCGTTTCTCTTTTACCTTGCAAAAATTACTACTGTGTGTTCTTTCATATTACTCTTGCATTCGTATTCTCTGCGATTTCTTTTACAAAGATTTTTTTCAGGTGTTCTTTTCGCTATCTACAATCAGAAATGGCAACTTCTTTCTACAGCAACTCTCAGCTTATCGACTTTGACTCAGTTCTCGCCATGGACGACCCAGGTATGGTGTCCATGTTTCAGGCTATAAAGGCATCTGGCCTTGCGGGATTTCTGGGCTGTCCGGCAGTCATTTATGAAGCTGATCTGGTTGATTTCTTCACGAACGCATCGGTTTGAGACGGTGTGGTAATTAGTATTGTGGCTGGACAGCTGGTCGAAATTTCTGAAGAATGGTTTGCAGAGTCCTTTGAATTACCAGTGGATGGTTTATCGGAATTATCTGAGATTCCAAAGGATGTGATTTTTTATGCTCGGGGCATTGTGTCTATGTCAGGTGAGCCGGTGAGTTTGTCAGGGAAGAAGGGTCAGATGAAGGTTGAGTATCGCCTTCTGTGTGATATTATTGCAAAATCTATTTCTGTAAAGGCATGGTCTTTCAATGCATTAACAGTGGAAAAATTTTCGATGGTAACAGCAGTTGTCTGCGGAGTAAGGATGGATTGGGGCAGTGTATTGTTCAGCATTCTTAAGAAGATGGTGACTCCAGGGTCTGAGCAAGCCAAGGGCTTCGCTGTTCAAATAAGTCTTCTGCTGGAGAATATTCCAAATCTGGAATTAGGTGAATCTTCAGAGTTTATTGCTTCCAAAATTCTTACTGAGAAGACCGTGCACCGATATGTCTCTCTTAATGATAAAGTTGGTGCAGAGGAAGCTGCTGAGGCACCCAAGCCAAAGGCTGCCTCTAAGAAAAGACCAGATGCTGCTGCTGTTGGAGCACCAGTGATTAAAAAGAAGAGGACGATGAGGAAGAAGTCAAGTTCTTCAAAAGCTAATTTGGAAATAGTGGCCGTGGCACAAGAGGCCATGCCCATTCAAATGGTTGAGCCAATTTCTGTTGCACCAGTTGCTGAGGACATTTCTGACCAAACAGCTGGTGAAACTGATGGTGTAAAAGCAGTTGCTGCTGATGTTGATGCTACTGCTGAGAAAATTGATGAGCCGGTGGCAGAACCATCAGCTGATGTTAAGACACGTGCTGGAGAGTCTATTGAACCAGCAATTGATGAGCCGGTGGCAGAACCATCAGCTGATGTTAAGACACGTGCTGGAGAGTCTATTGAACCAGCAGTGGAGGTTCCTGCTAAGGATTCAAGGCCCTCATCTGTTGATGATGTGGATATTATAATTAAGCAGGTGATCAAAGATACTGCTCTCATGGGACCAGCAGAAGAAAATCAGGAAGTTGATGCATCTGCTGATAGAGATCAATCAGCTGGTACTGCTAAAGAGCCTCAGTGGTTCGATCTCCCCTATGACGATCTTATTGCCAGATGGGATGCTGAAAGACCAGTCGTCACTGCAAGTGACACTGATGAAGAAGAAGAAACCATGGATGTTGGTGCTGCTGGTGGAGACCAGCAGGTACTGTTTTCTGTGGAGGAACCAGAGGGTATGGAGATAAGTGATGAATTGATTGATGCCGATGAGAAGATGTCTTTGGACGAGATCATAATGACTATTCCAGCAGAGCTTCCATTGCCTTCAGCTGCATGGGAAGTCACGACGATTACTACTGGCAAAGATATCCAAATCCCTGGTGTGGATGAAAAGACTTGGTACCTGGCAAGTATTCCACAAATCCCCGTCGATGCCAAGGGGAAGGAGCCTCTCCCGTTGAAAGACCCAATCAAGGGTAAGCCCCCGCAGGAACATTATTATTTGATTTGTGCCGATATAGATCTACTGGTACAGTTACGGGAGAAGATAATAGATGAGGTGGCAGAATTCTTTTATTCTTTCAGTTTGAAGAGATTAGCAAATTTACAAATAGATGACTCCTATTTTGCTAAGGAGGAAATAGTTTTGTCTTGGGCGGAGGCAGAGTCCACGGGAGTAGAACTTCAATGGAAAATGTATATACTCTTGAAGTACAGAGCACTTCTTGTGAGAAAATACTTAGACGGATGGATAGAAAATTTTGTACCCGGGGTAGGAGATTTGGCAGTGCATCTTAAAGGTATAAACATGCTTTCAGATCTCCTTTCTTTTGTTTTGGAGGAACTAAAACAGCAAGGAGTAGCTCACGGTATTCGATGGGCTAGGCCGTGTTGTTCTACATTGTTTGAAGGTCGGTTGACTAGTCACCATGTTATTCCTACCCACACTATCTTTGCGGTTTCTAGTCAGCGTCAATATGATGACACTCTCCCTCCCGTGAGTGAATTTTTCAAATTTCTGAAGAAGAAATGGGAGATGTTTGTCTGGAGGCGGTTGAATTTTGTGCTTCTAAGAGATTACTACCAGTTGGTTCAGTAAATTTTTGCAGAGCCTTAGCTGTTGTTGAACTAGATTCGAGTTTTGATTATCGACAGCCAACAATGTTTGCTCTTCGTTTTCTCAGTTTTGTACAGTCTATATACAGTACAGTTTGTTCAGCAGATTGACTACAGAGGATATTTCTAGTTTTTTTGCAGCAATTGCTTCTGAGAGAACCGTGTTGAGAAATGTACAGATTGCTCAGACTACAGTCTCAGTTGCTCCGATTGTACAGTTTCTAGATGAGCATTCTTTTCTGATTCATCTTCAGACGCCATTTCAATGGATTTTACTGCTCATGATACTGCTACTACTGCTTCTATTTCTCTACCAGCTGCTCCTAGTCCAAATATCAGCGAGGCATTGAACCAGTTGCGAGCTTCGATAGATGAAATCCGTGAACAAGATGATGGTGCCAAGCACAAGGATACAATATTATTGCACCTCCACGACTTTGAGAAGCAAGTTATTGCACGCCTCGATGCACAGGATCGGGTTCTTGGGGCGTTGCGCAGAGACTCAAATGATCAACGTAATCTCTTGTCATTGGAGTTACAATCATCTCATAAGCAGCTTGGCACTCAGATTGTAACTACTGGTCTTGATGTTATTGATGTTCGGAGAGTGGTTAGGGAGACTCACCAAGAGCTTCATGCTAGAATCAATTCTCTGGATGAGCAAGTGGCAGCTACTCGAAATGATTTACTGGAGTTTAGTGCTCAAGCACAGTAGACCCTAAATATCATTACCAGCCAACTAAGTGAACTTGTTGCATATCAATCGTGGGGGTAATGACAAAAAGGGGGAAGTAGTGAGTAGCAGCCGCCCTCTATCACCACCTGCTGATCAAATCAGAGACAGTGGCAATGCAGGTGGTAGAACACCAGACTTTGATCAGAGAGTTGAAATGGCACAGAGAAACATTATGGAGAGAGTGATGGATGCTGATAGACGCGAAAGTCTTGTGCAGGCTGAAAGAGATAGAGAAAGAAGAAGAAGGGAATTGAGTGGATCAAAGAGAAGAAGGAGACATTAGGATAGAATTGGTGTTAATTTTTGTACAAATCTTGTGTACAATTTCTGGTTAATGAAATTTTTGAATTTCAGCAGTCCGTGTGCAATTTATTTTTGCCTATTCATTTATCTCGGCTGCTAGGTTTTGTCATCACCAAAAAGGGGGAAATTGTTAGGATAAAATTTTAGTTTTGGTGATAACAAATAAGACCAGTTGCTACGGATATCAGCCGGTGAATTTACAGGAGGGTGTACAATTCTGGTTAATGAAATTTTTGAATTTCAGCAGTCCGTGTGCAATTTTATTTTTGCCTATTCATTTATCTCGGCTGCAGGTTTTGTCATCACCAAAAGGGGGAATTGTTAGGATAAATTATAGTTTTGGTGATAACAAAATAAGACCAGTTGCTACGGAATATCAGCCGGTGAATTTTACAGGAGAACATTTTTTATCGACGGGTTGATTTTCAGCAGATGGTCTATTTGGAGAAATTCAGCAGATGGAAGAATTCAGCAGATAAGTCGATAGTTTGTATTTCAGCAGTTGGATTTTTCAGAGGTAACCAGCAGGTAGATTCTTCCAGGGCATATCAGCAGACAGTGGTTTTAATTGAAGGCGCAAGTATTTGAGCGATAGCGTGTTTTGTTAAAGACTATAAAACGACAGCGTTTGAATAAGTTGAAACGACAGCGTATTGGAATCAGTCGATGAAGTTTGCGTTGGTATTCCAGCAGTTGTATTCTTCAATGTTATTCAGCAGACATGCATTCAAATCAGCAGATAGCTACAGTGATCAGCAGATGGCTACAGTACTCTCTTGATTCAGTCGATGCTTTTCTTAACCTTTGTAACCAGCAATAAAGGAGACACTTATAGCTATCAGCAGTTGCATATCTTTCAGAGGTTGCAGAATCGCTCGTTCGATTCAAACATTCATATCATAGGAAATCAAAGGTGGAGATTGAATTGTACATGTGCTTTAAATGAGGAGACAATTTCAGTACTATGTTAGGTATATAGTACACTGTATCAGAGGGCGATTTACGACGTTTGCACAAATATGGAAAGAAGCCAAATTTGCTCTGACATAGTGCGACTTGCCTCTTGGTGGAGCAGGATTTACCGCGTACGATTTGACAGGAATTCAAAAGGAGATTTTGTTGCCTTTGAAGAAATTAATGACCGTTGAGATCGAAGACTATAAATAGCAAAAGTTTGGATTGAAGAAGTATCTCACTCTCGCTATTGTTTAACTTTCCGTTACTCTGCTAATTTTGAGTCTCAATCTTTCTTGAGCTTATATTCTACAGAAGCCATATTCACAAAAGCTCAAACACTCGAAGAACTAAACCGTTGATCTTAATAGAAAAACCTTCGAGTCATCTTCTGGTTCACTCATTGAATCGCGTTTCTACGTTTTAGAAACCAGAAGATTTTACAGTCTCATAGAGTTGTATTCACTGTTATATCACTTGAGTCTATAACGAATGTGCTCCTTAAATCCGTTCAAAAATATTATTCATCACTTGTATTCAGCAGCTGCGACTACTTGTTGTTGTTTGTGGATTACTAGGAGTTCACCTTGAGCGAGGCTCGGTGATCGGGTGTGTGCAGAAGACCTGTACAAATCAAATCTTCTAGTGAAACCTTCCTGAAAAGGAAGAAGGGGAGACATAGGATATTTATATCCAAACTTACAGAAACAAACTCTTGACCCTAATCTTTTATTTAACGCATCTATTTATTGTTTTACTGTTCACCGATCGATTGCTTATTTCGGCACAATATTTGTTAGCCAAGAGATCAGCTGCTAAACTGAGATCCTTAAATCTGGTAACTCGGATTTAAGTTAAGCAGTGCTTGTAAAACTTGTTTTAAAAGGTTTCGAAAATTTAAAAATACCAAGAGTTCATTCAACCCCCCTTCTAAACTCTTGCAACTTTTTTTTGAACCACATTGACTGTATTTTGGGACTATCAAAGCTGGTCTACTTCATAGTTCTTCTCGATGAATGCTGATCTGTGGCAGTGTGCCCATCCAGCTCGCATCTATCCATACCAGCTTGGCTCAATTGAGGCTGATCGAGTACCCATTGCATACAGATTCTTCCTCTGCTCCAATAGTGGGGATTATCTCGAGCTCGATTAGCCTCTCACTAAAACAGCTCCACTCTGCACTGGAACACCACACTTGTACTCTGCACTTGATCGCGCTTGAGCCGTTCTGCACTTCATCGCATCCCACTGCGCTTGAACTCTGCTCTTCTAAGTACTCTGCGCTTGATATTCGTGCTGCTCCTGCTCCAGGCTGGTGAACCAGCTTGGTGTTACTTGCATTCTGGAAGTAAACTGCTGAACCAGCTTGGGCGACCCCTTACTGTTCCAGCTAGATATCTTCGATCAGTCCAGCTCAGGCGTCCCCTCACTGTTCCAATTTGGATATCTTCACGTATACCAGTCTTAGCAAGCTGCGTATGTCACGTAGAGCGTTAGTAGAATAGTAGCAGATTTTGTGTGAATCAAAACTTAGATTCTGATCTGTATAACCAGATCCAACAATCTCACCCTTTTTGATTTACACAAAATCTGGATAAACATATGCACGTATGTTTATGCTCAAAACTATTTCTCACCCTTTTTGTGGGAAATAAAAAGTGCTTTGAAATCAAGTCTCCCCCTTAATATTAAACAAAACTCCCCCTAAATTGAAAATGGGGTATTTTATTTTGAAAACGAAAGCATTTTTTGAGGGACGACATTTAAAAAAATAATGCATGAGATTTTGAAGGTAGAATCTATGCTACTAAAAAATTCTCATTCATTTAGACCAGAGGAGCAATTGAAGATTCAATTAACAGATCTCTTCCATTTTTCTCTAAGGCTTAGCCTCACCCAGCCCTAGAGATCTTGGCATCCACAGACCTCATGCAATCTGTCAGCTCGTCGGAACAGATATTGCTACAGTTTCCTTTCGAGAAACTGCTCTGCAATTCAATAGACATTCCTCCCCTATCCATATAAAATGAATTCTGAAAAATTTTAAAATTTTTTAGCATAGACATGCTTCGAAAGTTTATCAGAACAGACAAAATTATTAAAAACCGTTTAAAACAATTTTCGAGTAAAAATGCACTATTCAAGAACAACCTGCTCTGATACCAATTGTTGGGATCGAAAAACCGGGGTTGTTCGTGAGCTCTGCAACAATTCACGTAGGCTCTCATGGCAGAAACACCAACCCCATGAGTTATGTGCATTTTAAAAAACTTTGGAATGGAAAAACCAGCAAGCAACTAAAACCAGATCGCATAAATATAGAACCAGCTCAACGCTAGACCAACGCAGTGCATGAGCCTGATTCTGACAGTGACTTCAACCAGCTCAACGAAAGAACGGGCGATCTGTAGAGTAAATCCTTGAGCTGAAATAGCTCAGTGTTTTTGAATTAAAGTGCACATAGATACAGATTGAGTAATGAAGTTAAATCATACGGAAATAACTCAACCTGAACTCTTATGTTCGAAACTCTTTAAATAGTTTTTATGCATAGTAGACAAACATGCAATGCGTATGTATGAATGCGGAAAGTAGTGAAGGAAATACGCTGAGGTTTGTTTATGGAATTCAGAGCAAACTCTCATACATCTCCACTTCTTCCAGAATCGGGAAGGATTCCACTAGAAGGCTTTGATTACAGCGACCCTTCACCGCAACCCACTCCTACGACCCGGAGCCGCAAGAACTCCTAGCAGCTCCACTGCACACTAAGCCCGCAAGCTGTGTGTCTAACAACACTTCTTTAACGCCTCAGTAAAAGGCTACACACACTTCTTTAACGTTCAGTGCAAAAGACAACTAGACTTGTTTAACGTCTCTGTCCGAAGACTACAATGGAAAATTTTCAAATTGTTTACTCAGCTAATCTTATTAGCTCTCTCAAATATATGTGAGTGAATCTTGTGTGAGATTACAGTATACTGAATCTCGCAAAGATAAAATCTCACACAGTGGGAAGTGCTCCTGTTCGAGCTTGTTTTACAATGTCTTCCCAGATCTTGTGTTGTACATTCTTCTAAATTTATATTTTGGTTCGCACAACACTTCGCTCTTCTTGCGCTCTTCTTTTCTTTTTGTGCGCCTTTTACTCTCTCCTTGTCTTCTCTCTCTCTTATGCTTGTGCACTGCTCAGTAATTTATAGCCTGATGCGGAGATTAATCCGTTGGACACAAAGTAGTAGACGTTGAAAGTCTTCTGACACTGTTGTACTTTGTGACCTTTATCCATAAATGCGTTGCAGGCTTTTCTCTACTTTAGACACGTAAGCACTGTACTTTGAGAAGACATTACAAGAAGTCAATTTGAATGCCAAACAGTGTATGTCGTATAGAATTTATTCGAATATCCTTGCTCGTAGATTTGATAGCATATGTTATGCTATCTGAGCTGGTTTGACCTTAACCAGCTTGCCAGCTTGTTCATCTTTCTGGTCTGCGCAGAGCTGGTCTTGTTCGAGCTGGTTGCTTCTTCAAGCTATTCAAAGATCTCTTCTTCTCCTCTCGTTTGCAACTGCTCTAGAGCTGATCTTCATCATCTCTAGATCCTCGAGTTCCTCTATCTATCAAAGTTCTTTCCCATTTTATAACTGTTCATGAATTAGCTAGATAGAGTCCCTCATTCCTTGATCTCTCTCGAACAACCTGTCCAGCTGGTTTGACCTTAACCAACTGGTTTCTAACCTGCCCTCTATGTTTGGGCAGATTCTTCATTTGAGCTGTTCTCCAAGCTGGTCTACTTCAGAGTTATTCTGGATGAAAGCTGAGCTGTGGCAGTGTGTCCATCCAGCTCGCATCTATCCATACCAGCTTGGCTCAATTGAGGCTGATCGAGTACCCATTGCATACAGAATCTTCCTCTACTCTAATAGTGGGGATTATCTCGAGCTCTATTAGCCTCTCACTAAAACAGCTGCGCTCTGCACTTGAACACCACACTTGTACTCTGCACTTGATCTGTTCTTGAGCTGTTCTGCACTTCATCGCATCCCACTGCGCTTGAACTCTGCTCTTCTAAGTACTCTGCGCTTGATCTTCATGCTGCTCCTACTCCAGGCTGGTGAACCAGCTTGGTGTTCCCTGCATTCTGGAAGTAAACTGCTGAACCAGCTTGGGCACCCACTTACTGTTCCAGCTAGATATCTGTTGGGGATCCGGATCCGCCCCCCGGTCAGGCAGCGGAAGAACGAAAAATATAGAACCGGGAGGCGATCAATACGAAAAACAAATCAACATTCTACGACATTCATAGGATGTTTAGCGAGTTACCTCTCTGGCACTTGTGCCTGGCTCCAACCGGTGTTTCAAGAACCCGGCTCTTCTCGGTAGATTGCGGTAGAAACGCCAATCCGGTCCACGAC
>KV003133.1:27683-44352 GCA_001598015.1 Dorcoceras hygrometricum
GTTCATCCCCATCACCGAGACTTCATCGTCACTCCGATCGCCGATCAGATCGGACGGATCGACTCAGTTTCCGAAACTGAATAATATGATCTGAAAAACCATTTTTCAGAACCCCAGTGCAAAAAGACCGTTTTGCCCCTCAACAGCGGTCAACCCCGGTTTGACCCCTGTTGACTTTCAGGAAGTCTTACTTCCCGAAATCCTCTTCTCGTGCTCAACACATTGAGCTGAGTATCCGTGTGGGAGTTTCGAGTCCAGTACTTGTGTGACCCTCAATGGTTCAGGGATACAGCTAGCCGTGGGCCCACAACCATTGTGGCTCCGGAATCACAATTCCGGACCTGCCCAACGGATCATGGTAAAGCGTCTAGCAATATCGCCCCATGATCCCCTAGGTATCACTGATAGTGCCTGCAAGAACCAGTCGGTCGTGGTTAGCGTACAGTACGGTCCTTTCAATCCATATATCCCGATCAGATCAACGACCATTGGTAAATCGAGAGTCGCTAGAGATCCGATAGCTATGCATACATCTTGGAGATCAAATAGTGACATCGCGAGTGTAACTAGGCAAACACATTTACCTAAAACACTTGTAGTACTCTGGCCAGAGATTTGCACACTATTATCCCCTCAGATAGCATAGGATATCCACGCATGTCTGCGAGCGGTGAATCCTCGACAACGATGCATCGACTCCTACATGCATCGGGGTCTCACCCAATCCCGACGCCTGGTGACCCCAAATGAGTCGGCAAACGGGTCAAAGTGAGATGCCTATCATGTAGAGTCTCAATGACGTTTCGAGTCGTGAGAACTAATCAGTACAACCAAGACCTCGGACTTTTCCACTCGACAAATGGTAACCACTTGGAAAGTCCGAAGGAGGGTAGTTCGATAGATCACCAGGTCACTATCTATCTGCATGCTCAGAACATCACAATGTTCCCTACCAATGAAACATGGTACTTCGCATCGCAGATACTAGTCTCGAACTCGGGCGGCCTTATCCTCATTTTGACGGCCCAATCGACTAGGAACATGTTCAGAATACACAACGACTATTAGATGTGTTTCATGATAGCCGTCATACCCACTATCACATCTAACATACGCTTTAGTGTATTCTAGGTCTTTACTCAACACAATTGTAAATGATTACACACATAATGAAAGTAAAGAATGCCATATAAAAGAATGCGAATATCATATATAAAGATCGTTTGTACAAGAGTCAATAAAACCCACACGCCACAAGTTGGCTAGTTGGGCATCTACTCTAACAATATCTTCGACCAATCCAGCTCAGACGTCCCCTCACTGTTCCAGTTTGGATATCTTCACGTCTACTCCAATCTTAGCAAGCTGCACATGTCACGTAGAGCATTAGTACAATTGTAGCAGATTTTGTAACTTAGATTCTGATCTGTATAACTAGATCCAACAATCTCACCCTTTTTGATTTACTCAAATCTGGATAAACATATGCACGTATGTTTATGCTCAAAACTATTTCTCCCTCTTTTCATGGGAAATAAAAATGGCTTTGAAATCAAGTCTCCCCCTTAATATTTAAAACAAAACCCCCTAAACAGAGCGTGCGGTATTTTATTTTGAAAACGAAAGCATTTTTCGAGGGACTACATTTTAAAAAAATGCATGAGATTTTGAAGTTAGAATCTATGCTACTCAAATATTTTCATTCATTTATACCAGATGAGCAATAGAGGATTCAATTAACAGAATCTCTTACATTTTTCCCTAAGGCTTAGCCTCGCCCAGCCCTAGAGATCTTGACGTCCACAGACCTCACGCAATCTGTCATCTCGTCGGAACAGATATTGCTGTAGTTTTTTTTCGAGTAACTGCTCTGCAATTCAATAGACATTCATCCCCTATCCATATAAAATTAATTCTGAAAAACTTTAAAATTTTGTAGCATAGACAAGCAACGAAAGATTATCAGAACAGAAACAATTTTTAAAAACCGTTTAAAATAATTTTCAAGTAAAAATGCACTATTCATAAGGAACAACATGCTCTGATACCAATTGTTGGGATCGAAAAATCGGGGTCGTTCATGAGCTCTGCCACATTTCACGTAGGCTCTCTCACGACCGAAACACCAACCCCGTGAGTTACGTGCATTTTAAAAAACTTTGGAATTGAAAAACCAGCACGCAACTAAAACCAGATCGCATAAATATAGAACCATCTCAGCGCTAGATCAGCGCAGTGCATGAGCCTGATTCTGACTGGTGACTTCAACCAGCTCAATGAAAGAACGGGCGATCTGGTAGAGTAAATCCTTGAGCTGCAATAGCTCAGTGTTCTTAAATTAAAGTGCACAGAGATACAGATTGAGTAATGAAGTTAAATCATGCGAAAATAACTCAACCTGAACTCTTATATTCGAAAGCTCTTTAAACAGTTTTTATGCATAGTAAAACAAAAATGCAATGCAAATGTATGAATGCGGAAAGAAGAAATAAGCTGAGGTTTGTTTATGGAAGTTCGGAGAAAACTCTCATACATCTCCCCTTCTTCCACAATTGGGAAGGATTCCACTAGAAGGCTTTGATTACAGCGACCCTTCGCTGCAACCCACTCCTACGACCCGCAGCCGCAAGAACTCCTAGCAACACCACTGCACAATAAGCCCGCAAGCTGTGTGTCTAACAACACTTCTTTAACGCCTCAGTGAGAAAGGCTACACACACTTCTTTAACGTCTCAGTGTGAAAGACAACTAGACTTGTTTAACGTCTCCGTCCAAAGACTACAATGGAGAGTTTTCAAATTGATTCACTCAGCTAATCTTATTAGATCTCTCAAATATATGTGAGTGAATCGTGTGTGAGATTACAGTGTATACTTAATCTCGCAAAGATAAAATCTCACACACAAGGAAGTGCTCATGTTTGAACTGGTTTTACCAATGTCTTCCCAGAGCTTGTGTTGTGCGTTCTTCTATGTTTATATTTTGGTTCGCACAACACTTCGCTCTTATTGCGCTCTTCTTTTCTTTTTGTGCGCCTTTTACTCTCTCCTTGTCTTCTCTCTCTCTTCTGCTTGTGCACTGCTATGTTATTTATAGCCTTACGCGGAGATTAATCCGTTGGACACAAAGTAGTAGACGTTGAAAGTCTTCTGACACTGTTGTACTTTGCGTCCTTTATCCATGAATGCGTTGCAGGCTTTTTATTTACTTTAGACACGTGAGCACTGTACTTTGAGAAGACATTACAAGAAAGTAGATTTGAACACCAAACAATTATGTTGTATAGCATTGTATTCAAATATCCTTGCTCGTAGATTTGATAGCATCTGTTATGCTATCTGAGCTGGTTTGACCTTAACCAGATTGCCAGCTTGTTCATCATTCTGATCTGCGCAGAGCTGGTCTTGTTCGAGCTGGTTGCTTATTCAAGCTGTTCAAAGATCTCTTCTTCTCCTCTCATTTGCAACCGCTCTAGAGCTGATCTTCATCATCTTCAGATCCTCGAGTTCCTCTATCAAGCAAAGTTCTTTTCCATTTTATGACTGTTCATGACTTTGCTAGATAGAGTCCCTCCTTCTTTGATCTGCTCTCGATCAACCAGTCCAGCTGGTTTGACCTTAACCAGCTGGTTTTTAACCTATCCTCTATATCTGGGCAGATTCTTCATTTGAGCCGTTCTCCAAGCTGGTCTATTTCAGAGTTCTTCAGGATGAATGCTGAGCTGTGGCAGTGTGCCCATCCAGCTCGCATCTATCCATACCATCTTGGCTCAATTGAGGCTAATCGAGTACCCCTTGCATACAGATTCTTCCTCTGCTCCAGTAGTGGGGATTATCTCGAGCTCGATTAGCCTCTCACTAAAACAGCTGCGCTCTGGACTAGAACACCACAATTGTACTCTGCACTTGATCTGTGTTTGAGACATTCTGTACTTCATCTCATCCCACTGCGCTTGAACTCAGCTCTTCTAAGTACTCTTCTCTTGATAATCGTGCTGCTCCTGCTCCTGCTCCAGGCTGGTGAACCAGCTTGGTGTTCCCTGCATTCTGGAAGTAAACTGCTGAACCAGCTTGGGCGTCCCCTTACTGTTCCAGCTAGATATCTTCGACCAGTCCAGCTCAGGCGTCCCCTCACTATTCCAGTTTGGATATCTTCACATCTACTCCAGTCTTAGCAAGCTGCGTATGTCACGTAGAGCGTTAGTACAATAGTAACAGATTTTGTGTGAATCAAAACTTAGATTCTGATCTGTATAACCAGATCCAACAATCTCACCCTTTTTGATTTACACAAAATCTGGATAAACATATGCACGTATGTTTATGCTCAAAACTATTTCTCACCCTTTTTGTGGGAAATAAAAAGTGCTTTGAAATCAAGTCTCCCCCTTAATATTAAAACAAAACTCCCCCTAAATAGAAAATGGGGTATTTTATTTTGAAAACGAAAGCATTTTTTGAGGGACGACATTTAAAAAAAATGCATGAGATTTTGAAGGTAGAATCTATACTACTAAAAAATTCTCATTCATTTAGACCACAGGAGCAATTGAAGATTCAATTAACTGATCTCTTCCATTTTTCTCTAAGGCTTAGCCACGCCCAGCCCTAGAGATCTTGGCATCCACAGACCTCATGCAATCTGTCAGCTCGTCGGAACAGATATTGCTGCAGTTTCCTTTCGAGAAACTGCTCAGCAATTCAATAGACATTCCTCCCCTATCCATGTAAAATGAATTCTGAAAAATTTTAAAATTTTGTAGCATAGACAGGCTTCGAAAGTTTATCAGAACAGACACAATTATTAAAAACCGTTTAAAGCAATTTTCGAGTTAAAATGCACTATTCAAGAACAACTTGCTCTGATACCAATTGTTGGGATCAAAAAACCGAGGTTGTTCGTGAGCTCTACCACAATTCACGTAGGCTCTCTCACGGTCAAAACACCACACCGTGAGTTACGTGCATTTTAAAAAACTTTGGAATGGAAAAATCAACACGTAACTAAAACCAGATCGCATAAATGTAGAACCAGCTCTGTGCTAGACCAGCGCAGTGCATGAGCCTGATTCTGACTGGTGCTCTGTGCTAGACCAGCGCAGTGCATGAGCCTGATTCTGACTGGTGACTTCAACCAGCTCAATGAAAGAATGGGCGATCTGGTAGAGTAAATCCTTGAGCTGCAATAGCTCAGTGTTCTTGAATTAAAGTGCACAGAGATACAGATTGAGTAATGAAGTTAAATCATGCGGAAATAACTCAACCTGCACTCTTATATTCGAAAGCTCTTTAAACAGTTTTTATGCATAGTAAACAAACATGCAATGCGAATGTATGAATGCGGAAAGCAGTAAAGGAAATACGCTGAGGTTTGTTTATGGAAGTTCGGAGAAAACTCTCCTACATCTCCCCTTCTTCCACAATTGGGAAGGATTCCACTAGAAGGATTTGATTACAGCGACCCTTCGCTGCAACCCACTCCTACGACCCGCAGCCGCAAGAACTCCTAGCAACACCACTGCACAATAAGCCCGCAAGCTGTGTGTCTAACAACAATTCTTTAACGCCTCAGTGAGAAAGGCTACACACACTTCTTTAACGTCTCAGTGCGAAAGAGAACTAGACTTGTTTAACGTCTTCGTCCACTACAATGGAGAGTTTTCAAATTGATTCACTCAGCTAATATTATTAGCTCTCTCAAATATATGTGAGTGAATCGTGTGTGAGATTACAGTGTATACTTAATCTCGCAAAGATAAAATCTCACACACTGGGAAGTTCTCCTGTTCGAGCTGGTTTTACCAATGTCTTCCCAGAGCTTGTGTTGTGCGTTCTTCTATGTTTATATTTTGGTTCGCACAACACTTCGCTCTTACTGCGCTCTTCTTTTCTTTTTGTGCGCCTTTTACTCTCTCCTTGTCTTCTCTCTCTCTTCTTCTTGTGCACTGCTCTGTTATTTATAGCCTTACGCGGAGATTAATCCGTTGGACACAAAGTAGTAGCTGTTGTACTTTGCGTCCTTTATCCATAAATGCGTTGCAGGATTTTTATTTACTTTACACAAGTGAGCACTGTACTTTGAGAAGACATTACAAGCAAGTCTATTTGAACACCAAACAGTGTATGTCGTATAGCATTCTATTCAAATATCCTTGCTCGTAGATTTGATAGCATCTGTTATGCTATCTGAGCGGGTTTTACCTTAACCAGCTTGCCAGCTTGTTCATCATTCTGATCTGCGCAGAGCTGGTCTTGTTCGAGCTGGTTGCTTATTCAAGCTGTTCAAAGATCTCTTATTCTCCTCTCATTTGCAATCGCTCTAGAGCTGATCTTCAGCATCTTCAGATCCTCGAGTTCCTCTATCTAGCAAAGTTCTTTCCCATTCTATGACTATTCATGACTTTGCTAGATAGAGTCCCTCCTTCCTTGATCTGCTCTCGAACAACCTGTCCAGCTGGTTTGACCTTAACCAGCTGGTTTTTAACCTGCCCTATATATCTAGGCATATTCTTCATTTGTGTTGTTCTTCAAGTTGGTCTACTTCAGAATTATTCTGGATGAATGCTGATCCGTGGCAGTGTGCCCATCCAGCTCGCATCTATCCATACCAGCTTGGATAGAATGCTTATGTTTAAATGATTTTCCTTTAAACTCAGTTATGTAAAATGTTCAGATGTCTGCCTGCATTAAATGACTTTGTTATTACTCAGATTTTACTTGCTGACCCCTTAGGCTCATTAGCTTTTAAAATGGTGCAGGTGAGACAGTTAAGGGTCAAGCGGAAGGTGGAAGCTGAGACAGCTGGGTGGTGAAGTGTTTATCTATGGACAACGTTTTCCTGTGTCTTAGCTGTTGTTGTCTTTTATCTTAGAAATCTGTATTAGATCTATTGCAACAGTAGTGAATTCATATAAAATTTCAGATGTTGTAATATCGCTTTTGCAGTATATATATGAAATCTGTTTTCCTCAAAATTGTCAGTACTTGGCGCCGAACGTTTGTATGTCAGTTTTGTGTTTGTGTTTCAAAATTTTTCTAAGTTATAAGAAATACAACTTATAACAAATTGCCGTTTAGCCCTTCTTTTTATTTCAAAATTCTATTTCGCCCCAAATACGTGACCCCGTGGGTTTGGGTGCTCACAACGTGGTATCAGAGCAATGTTCCTGAGATAAACACATGCACTATCAGTTGGATCAGATTTCATCGACCGTTTCTCCAAAGCTGTGAGTTTATTTTCAGAGCATTGTCTTTAAATTTTTAGCATTTTCTGATAATTATATGTGGTGGATTACGGGATATATATTATAAAATGTCAGGAAGAGGAAGATGTAGAAGAGGTAATCCCTTAGAGGAAACCAGTCCTGACAGTAATGCTAGTATCGGTCAACTTTTAAGATTGCTAGTAGAACAAACTTGAAGAGGTAATGGCCAATCTTCTAGCAGTAGAGGACCAAGCCATGATGATCCTCAAGAAAAGTTCAGAAGGCAGAAGCCAAAAGAGTTTGGTGGTACAACGGATCCATTAGTTGCTGAAAGCTGGATCAAATCGATGGAGGTTATCTTTGAGTACCTCCAGATGCCAGATTTAGATAGGCCTAGGTGTGCTATCTACATGTTAAGAGATGACGCCATGATTTGGTGGGAAGGAGCTAAGTTGTCTATGGATTTGTTTACTTGGGCAGATCTCAAACAAGTATTCTTTGAGCAATACTTCACGGTAGACAAGAGGTCTGAATTGAAGAGGGAATTTCTGACCCTGAAACAGGGGAGAATGACTGTACAAGAGTATGTACGAGCATTTGAAAGAGGGTGTTACTTTGTGCCTTTGATAGGTAACGACCCCGAAAAGAATTTAAGCCATTTTGTGGAAGGATTAAAGCCTATGTTCAAGATGAATGTTAGGCTATCTGTGCCCAAGACTTACAGAGAAGAAGTGGATAGAGCCCTGTGAATTGAAAGAGACTGAAAGGATGTTGATGAAGAAAGGCAGCAGAAGAGGCAGACCTTTCAGCAGAAGGATCAGAGTCCATTCAAGAAACAGAATAAGAATCAGCAGAGGCCTCAAGAGCAGAAACCTCTACCGATCCAACCCATTAGTGCAGTACCAGCTGGCAGCAGTAGACCGGTGTGTCCTAAGTGTCAGAAGATGCATCCTGGTCAATGCAGACTTGGACAAAACGTCTGCTACAGATGTGGGTTGCCAGGGCATATTTTGAAATATTGCCCAAAGTCAAGGCAACTGGTGACCAGTAGAGCCTATGTGATGACAACTGATCAAGCCAACAGAATCAGCAGAGGCCTCAAGAGCAGAAACCTCTACCGATCCAACCCATTAGTGCAGTACCAGCTGGCAGCAGTAGACCGGTGTGTCCTAAGTGTCAGAAGATGCATCCTGGTCAATGCAGACTTGGACAAAACGTCTGCTACAGATGTGGGTTGCCAGGGCATATTTTGAAATATTGCCCAAAGTCAAGGCAACTGGTGACCAGTAGAGCCTATGTGATGACAACTGATCAAGCCAACCCAGACTCGAAAGTATTCATGGGTAATATTATGATTGCTGGATTGCCTTCTATGACTTTGATAGATTCAGGAGCTACTCATTCCTTTATAGCAGCCAAGTTTGCTAAGAAGTTACCCCTTAAGCCTGACCGAGTAGTTATAGGCTTTTGTGTAACAGTACCTTCAGGAGAAGAGTTAGTATCCCATGATTTGTTTCGAGGTTTAGAACTTAGCTCCAAGGGAATTTGATTACTACCGATTTAATTGTGTTACCAATGCCGGAGTTCGATATAATTTTGGGAGTAGACTGGTTGACTAAGTATGGAGTAGTTATAGACTTTAAACTTCGACCAGTAGTGGTAAAACCACCCAGAGGTGATCCATTTGAGTTTGAAGCCAATCAAGTTTGGAGGATTCCCGGTATTATATCAGCTCTTAAGGCTCAACGCTGTTTGAGGAAAGGAAGGGTTGGATTTTTGGCAAGTTTGTCGTCCTTAGCAACGATTAGTAAGCCCCAACTTTCAGATGTGGAGGTGTTAAATGAATTTCCCGAGGTTTTTCCAGAGGATAACCATGGATTACCACCAGACAGAGAACTGGAATTTTCGATTGACCTAGTTCCAGGAGTTGCTACAGTTTCTAGACCACCCTATCGATTAGCTCCATCAAGGCATCAGATGTCTATAAGACAGCCTTCAGAACTCGTTATGGTCACTATGAGTTCTTAGTAATGCCTTTTGGACTTACGAATGCTCCATCAGCTTTCATGGATTTAATGAATAGAGTTTTCCAACCATTCCTGGACCAATTCGTAGTTGTGTTCATAGATGATATCTTAGTGTATTCTAAGACCAGATTTGAGCATGTCGACCATTTGAGGACCGTGCTTCGAGTTTTGAAGAATAAGCAGTTGTTTGCTAAATTTAGCATGTGTGATTTCTGGTTGGAGAAAGTAGCATTCTTAGGACATATTATATCTAAGGATGGATTGGAAGTTGACCCATCCAAGGTAGAAGCTGTTCGTGACTGGCCAGTACCAAGATCTGTTTCAGAGATAAGGAGTTTATTGGGAATAGAAGGATATTATAGACGATTTATCCAAGGATTTTCTAAGATAACTGTTCCCTTGACCTCGCTGACGAGAAAGCTGGTTAAGTATGAATGGACTCCAGAATGTCAAAACAGCTTTGACAAGTTAAAGCAAACGCTGATAGAAGCCCCTGTGTTAGTTATGCCATCTGATCAAGGAAAGTTTGTCATCTATACAGATGCGTCTAAGATTGGTCTAGGTGCTGTACTGATGCAGGACCGAAGAGTGATTTCCTATGCTTCCAGACAACTTAAGGATCATGAGATGAACTATCCTACGCATGAATTAGTGCTAGCAGCTGTAGTGTTTGCCCTTAAGATTTGGAGAATGGGGAGTAGTGTGAAATATTCACCGACCATAAGAGCCTCAAGTATTTCTTCACCCAGAAGGTATTGAATATGAGGCAGAGGAGATGGTTAGAGCTAGTGAAGGATTATGATTGCACAATCAGTTATCACCCAGGAAAAGCCAATGTGGTAGCAGATGCCTTGAGTAGGAAATCTGTTGGATTAGCTCAGCTCTTTGTTCAGAGACCATTGGCGTATGATATTGAGAAGTCTGGAATAGAATTAGTGCCCAGCGGTAGTACTATGGTTTTGGCAGATCTCTCCATAAGGTCAAATTTGATAGATCAGATCCGAGAGGGACAACCCAAAGATGAGCAACTTTAGAAGTGGGTTAAGCAAGATAGAGAGAGAGGCAGCAACCTCTACTTTTCAGAAGAAGGAATAATCAGATTTCATGACAGGATCTGGGTGCCCCAAGTAGACACCTTGAGATCAGATCTCATGACAGAGGCCCATACAGCCCCGTATACAGTACATCCAGGGAGTACTAAGATGTACAAGGACCTACAGAAGTTGTATTGGTGGCCAGGAATGAAGCGAGACATTTTCAGATTTGTCTCAGAGTGTTTGACTTGTCAATTGGTGAAAGCTGAACACCAAAGACCAGCAGGATTATTGAAGCCACTGCCTATTCCAGAATGGAAGTGGGAGTGTATAGCAATGGATTTTGTAGTTGTTCTACCCAAGACTGTTCAAGGATATAACTCTATTTGGGTTATAATTGACAGACTCACTAAATTGTTCACTTCTTACCAGTTAAGACAACCTACGATGTGAGTAGATATGCATATTTGTATGTTAAGGAAATAGTGAGCCTACATGGTGTTCCAGTTTTCATAGTATCGGATAGAGATCCGAAGTTTACCTCAGCTTTCTGGAAAAGTTTGCATAGAGCTATGGGTACAAATCTGACCTTTAGCACAACCTTTCACCCCCAGACAGATGGTCAATCAGAAAGGGTGATTCAGATTTTAGAAGATTTGCTCAGAGCGTGTATTGTGGATTTTTCAGAGAGTTGGGATCTAAAGCTACCATTGGTAGAATTTGCGTACAATAACAGTTTCCAAGCATCTATCTAGATGGCTCCATATGAAGCTCTCTATGGTCGCAAATGTAGAACGCCTCTTCATTGGGATGAAGTTGGTGAGAGATCTGGTTTAGGACCAGATGTAGTGGAGCAAATAGCAAAAGCTGTTAGAAAGATAAGAGAACGAATGAGAGCTACTCAAAGTTGGCAGAAGAGTTACGCAGATAATAGGAGAAGAGATCTGAGCTTTGAAATTGGTGATCATGTATTTCTGAAAATTGCTCCAATGAAAGCAGTAATGCGTTTTGGGAAGAAAGGAAAGCTAAGTCCAAGATATATTGGACCATATGAGATCTTAGAAAGGATAGGAATGTTAGCTTATCGTTTAGCACTGCCCCCGCAGCTGTCAGCAGTGCATAGAGTTTTTCATGTTTCAGCTTTGAGGAAGTATATTCCTAACCCTTCGCATGTGCTAAACCATGAGCCAATTCAGTTAGCACCAGATTTAAGTTATGAAGAGAGACCAGAGAAGATTCTTCTTCGAGAAGTTAGAAAGCTAAGAAGCCGTAGTATTCCTATGGTTAATATTGAATGGTCTAACCAATCTGAGCGAGAAGCTACATGGAAGACAGAAGCTGATATGCTTAATCATTACCCATATCTGATTGGTAAGTAAATTTCAAGGACGAAATTCAATAAGGAGGGTAGAGTTGTAACGCCCCGAAATCCATAGGACCATATATATGCATCTTATTTATTTCAAAGGTCAAAATGACAATTTAAATGTTAGCATAAGCTGATTTATTGATTTCAGAATTGAAGTACGTCGCAGCAAGTTCCAGTAGATGAAACTCCAAGCGCAATGCACGAGAAGATTTTAGAAACTTGTTTAAATGATCTTAAGGAGGACAAAATGATTTCTTTTAAAAAGGGTTTGGTAGATTTGCAAATTGAATATTGAGAGGGAATTTTACTAAAATTTATAACTTTAGATAAGGTGTGTCATGCTTGATGAATACACCTTGCTTGCCACTAATCCCTCCCATACAAATACCTGTTTTCGAAAGAAAAGATTCATTTCATTTACAGAAAGCAAACTCTTTTGTATTCTCTCAAATATCTTCAAAGAAACTCGTGTGATTGTTTGAGGAGGAGGAACTCTGTAGGAACCTACTACTGTCGTAAAGCTCAAATTCTAAGTCAAGTAAAAGCTGATCCTTTGCTACACCATTTGAATCATATATTGATTTTCTCATTTTATGGATCTGCTTGCCTGTATGTTTAAAGTTATGTTTAATTTCATGTTTACGTATGTTTAAAGAAGTTTTACGTATGTTTAAGAAAGAAAGATTGGGTTCAAAAGTTATGTTTTCTGCTTCCAAAGTTTTCCAGAATGTTTTAAGAAAGATTGAAGATGTTTCAAAGTACTGAGCAGTTCAGATTTGAGTCATATGTTCATGAATGTTCTTCCTTCTGGTGAATGGTAACATCGGAACTGGACTCTATGTAATCGGTGAGGCTGGTCGAATCAGAATCTAAGTCTGGTTTGATAGGCAGAATATCGTAGATGTCGTTCGTGATGTTGCAGCACCAAGTTCTTAGTCAGATTTTGTTTCCTATGTCAGCAACTGAATTTCATATTTAAAATCAGCAGTTTTCATTTCAGCTGATGTTTTCGCTACACCTTAGATTTTGGACAGATTTCACAGTAGTAATACTTCACTTTTGAGTCGCTTACGATTATTTATTGACATCTGAGTTGACGTGGATTTCAGTCGTTGGTGTATTAGCGCGTATCCAGCTGTTGCGAGAGACCAGCTGTTGCGAGTGATCAGCTATTGGTATTTTAGTTGCGATGATCAGCAGAGAGCACTAAGGGACTCTGAAGCGACGACATTTTGTGAACAGGAACCAGCTGTTGGTTTTGTTAGTGTGTTTCTTAGTGGGTAGCAAAACTATGTCGTTTTGATAAGTTGGAACGACAGCGTTTTGAGTGGAGCGCTTTGTACCAGCTGTTGGTTATGCTAGACATCAGCTGTTGAGAGATTTGGTGCATTGTTTTATTCAGCTGCTGGGTTGTTGATGTTGGGATCCGGATCACGCCTCCCGGCGGGGCAGCGGAAGAACGAAAAACATGTGCCGAGAGACGATCAATACGATAAAACAATCAACAATCTATGACATTCATAGGGTGTTTTGTAGAATACCTTGCTGGCAACTAGTGCCTGGCTCCGACCGGTTTCGTAAAGAAAACGGCACTTCACGGAAGACTGCGGTAGATAACGCCAATTAGGTCCACGACCGAATTCGAGACTCCTTCGTCAGCCTGCACTCCTGACGAGATCTGTGCGGATGGATTCTCCTCGTCGAATTGGCCGGAACGAATTTCCGGCGAAGAGGGCGGCGGCGGCGGCGGCGTGGGGCGGCGGCCGGCGGCGGCTATTTGAGAGGAGGGAGGCGGCGGCTACTCAAGTCTAGGGTTAGGGTTTAATGATGTGGTAAGTTGTTAATGAAGTCTCCTAAGTCTACTTAAGTAGACAAGTAATAGAATTGGACCGGCCCAACGGGCGCGGGTCCAACGGAGGAACATTCGGTTCATACCTATCACCGTGACTTCATCGTAACTCCGATCGCCGATCAGATCGGACCGATCGACTCAGTTTCCAAAACTGAACACTATGATCTGAAAAACATCTTTCAGAACCCCAGTGCAAAATGACCGTTTTGCCCCTCAACGTCGGGAAATCTCGATTTGACCCCGGTTGACTTTTAGGAAGTCGCACTCCCCAAAATCCTCTTCTCATGCTCAACACATTGAGCTCAGTATCCGTGCGGGAATCTCGAATCCAGTACTTGTGTGACCCTCAATAGTTCAGGGATACAGCTAGCCGTGGGCCCACAACCATTGTGGCTCCGGAATCACAATTCCGGACCTGCCAACAAATCATGGTAAAAGCGTCTAGAAACATCGCCCCACGATCCCCTAGGTATCACTCATAGTGCCTGCAAGAACCAGTTGGTCGTGGTTAGCGTACAGTACGGTCCTTTCAATCCATATATCCCGATCAGATCAACGACCATTGGTAAATCAAGAGTCGCTAAAGATCCGATAGCTATGCGTACATCTTGGAGATCGAATAGTGACATCGCGAGTGTAACTAGGTAAACACTTTTACCTAAAACACTTCTAGTACTCTGGCCAGAGATTTATACACTATTATCCCCTCAGATAGCATAGGATATCCACGCATGTCTGCGAGCGGTGAATCCTCGACAACGATGCATCGACTCCTACATGCATCGGGGTCTCACCCAATCCCGACGCCTTATGACCCCAAGTGAGTCGGCAAACGGGTCAAAGTGAGACGCCTATCATGTAGAGTCTCAATGACGTTTCGAGTCGTGAGGACTAATCATTACAACCAAGACCTCGGACTTATCCACTCGACAAATGGTAACCACTTGGAAAGTCCGAAGGAGGGTAGTTCGATAGATCACCAGGTCACTATCTATCTGCATGCTCAGAACATCACAATGTTCCCTACCAATGAAACATAGTACTTCGCATCGCAGATACTAGTCTCGAACTCGGGCAGCCTTATCCTCATTTTGACGGCTCAATCGACTAGGAACATGTTCAGAATACACAGTGACTATTAGATGTGTTTCATGATAGCCGTCATACCCACTATCACATCTAACATACACTTTAGTGCATTCTAGGTCTTTACTCAACTCAATTGTAAATCATCATACACACAATGAAAGTAAAGAACGCCATATAATAAATGCGAATATCATATATAAAGATTGTCATATACAAGAGTCTATAAACCCACACGCCACAAGTTGGCTAGTTGGGCATCTACTCTAACAATCTCCCACTTGCCCTAAAGCCAACTACTCATCAGACGCAGTCCCATTGTTTCGCGATGTTTTTCAAACAAGGGTCCTGGCAAGGGCTTCGTAAGTGTATCAGCAATGTTGTCCGTAGAGGCGACTCTCTCAACTGCTATGTCACCTCTAGCCACAATATCCCGGATTATGTGGTATTTTCTCAGTATGTGTTTGGATCTTTGGTGAGACCTAGGCTCCTTTGCTTGCGCAACGGAACCCGTGTTGTCGCAGTACACCGGGATTGGACCAACTCCATTAGGAATGACGCCCAACTCTTGGACGAAATTCCTTACCCAAACGGCCTCCTTTGCAGCAGCTGATGCTGCGATGCACTCAGCCTCAGTGGTTGAATCCACAATGGTGTCTTGCTTGGAACTATTCCAAGAGACAGCACCAACATTGAGCATGAATACAAATCCAGAGGTTTATTTCGAATCATCCACGTCACACTGGAAGCTAGAATCAGTGTAGCCTTCCAGTTTCAGTTCACCACCCCCATAGACCATGAACATATTCTTAGTCCTTCGCAAGTACTTAAGAATATCCTTCACAGCCTTCCAATGCAATTGGCCGGGGTTGGCCTGGTAGCGGATCGTGACACTCAGAGCATATGCGACATCCGGTCTAGTCGAGATCATGCCATACATAATACTATCTATAGCCGAGGCATATGGTACACGTGCCATACTTTCTATCTCCTCATCAGTCTTTGGACACATAGACTTAGATAGAGTGACCCCGTGGCACATAGGTAGGTGTCCTCTCTTGGACTCTTCCATAGAGAACCTCTTGAGTATGGTATCGATGTAGGTAGCGTGGGTGAGTCCGAGCATCCGTTTAGATATATCCCGATAAATCTGTATTCCAAGAATATAGGATGCTTCACCCATGTCCTTCATCGAAAATCTACTAGACAACCATACTTTAGTTGGCTGCAACATTCCTACATCATTCCCAATGAGTAGAATGTCATCAACATAAAGTACGAGGAACGTCACAGCGCTTTTAACTACCTTCTTGTAGACACATGGCTCCTCGGGATTCTTGATGAAACCAAATTCCTTAATTGTTTCATCGAATCTCAGGTTCCAACTTCGCGATGCTTGTTTGAGACCGTAGATCGATCTCTGAAGCTTGCATACCTTATGCTCGCTTCCAACAGATGTGAAACCCTCAGGATGCGTCATATAGATCTCTTTCTTAATGTTTCCATTAAGGAACGCAGTTTTCACATCCATTTGCCATATCTCATAGTCGTACCATGCGGCTATGGCTAACAAGATTCAAATTGACTTGAACATTGCGACTGGCGAGAAGGTTTCATCATAGTCAACACCTTGCCTTTGAGTGTAACCTTTCGCGATCAGTCGTGCCTTGTAGGTCATTACCTTAACATCAGGTCCAAGTTTCCTCTTGTACACCCATTTGCAACCAATAGGAACGATTCCTTCGGGAGGGTTAACCAGAGTCCAAACTTGGTTAGCATGCACAGCATCGGAACTCCTTGAAAGTTCTTGGATCAGATCCAACAACTTGATCACCTTGATCATCTTCAAGGAGAAAACCATATCATATCTCATGTCCAACAAGGGCCGTTTCGAGCGCATAGCCCCAAAACGAGGTAGGAAGCTCAGTGAAGCTCATCATAGATCGAACCATGTCCAACAAGGTCCGATTACGACGCTCCGCTACACCATTGAGCTGTGGTGTGGCCGGAGGGGTCCACTGTGCGAGAATCCCATTCTCTTTCAGATAGTCTTGAAACTCAGCACTCAAGTATTCACCACCTCGATCGGATTGAAGT
>KV003133.1:48384-69370 GCA_001598015.1 Dorcoceras hygrometricum
TAATCCTATTATTTATCGCAAAATCATATTTTAATCATAAAATCGCATTTTATAATAAAATCGTATTTTGTCGATAAAATCAAATTTTAATCAACAAAATCATATTTCATTATAAAATCATATCTTATAATTAAAATCACATTTTACTAATTTTAATTGTATCAAATTGGGCTTAAAACAATTCTAGGCCCAAAAACTTAAAATTTCAAAATCGATCAAAACGGGCCCGATATCGCATATCGGCCCGAAAACTTCACGGGCTGCTCGGGACAGGCCCGAACCAAACCCTAGAAGAAATCAGCCGTCACGACATTGTTGGAGCATCGCCGGAGCGGCGGCCGCCACCACGAAAAATCGCACGGCGGCGCAAAAGCCACGCACGGCCGCGCGCATCACCGCGCAACCAATTGCGCGTCCAGTAGCGCACCGCCGTGCGAGTTCATCGGCCGGCCAGCAGCGCACAGCATTGCAACGATTGCGCTGGACAGCGGTTGGCCAAGTGCAGCAATCGCGCACGCATCACGCGCGGAGGGGCGCCGCCTTGCGACAACCCGTGGCGCAATCGCGCGCAATCCAGTGGCCGATCTCCTCGCACGCAGCGGCGCCAAGCGTCCGATCATCCACTCGCAACATCGCCCGTCCACCTCTCTCCAGTCGCGCGGCCAGCGTGCGACATGAGAATGTCCATTCGCGCGGCCAGCGCGCGATGGTGTCGCGCGCGCCGCAGCGCGTGCGCTACGTGGTGGTCGCCGCCGCACATGGCGGCGGCCCGGCGACTTGCTTCCCGAATTTCATTTTCTGATCTGAAAGATTAAAGATTAGATACAATAGGGCATAAAGTATTGATCAGATCCGAAAACCTGTGCTCTGATACCACTGTTGGGATCCGGATCACGCCTCCCGGCGGGGCAGAGGAAGAACGAAAAACATGTGCCGGGAGACGATCAATACGATAAAACAATCAACAATCTATGACATTCATAGGGTGTTTTGTAGAATACCTTGCTGGCAACTCGTGCCTGGCTCCGACCAGTTTCGTAATGAAAACGGCACTTCACGGTGGACTGTGGTAGATAACGCCAATTAGGTCCACGACCGAATTCGAGACTCCTTCGTCAGCCTGCACTAGAAGGCCTGACGAGATCTGCGCGGACGGATTCTCCTCGTCGAATTGGCCGGAACGAATTTCCGACGAAGAGGGCAGCGGCGGCAGCGGCGTGGGGCGGCGGCCGGCGGCGGCTATTTGAGAGGGAGGCGGCGTGTTTAGTGCTCTAGGGTTAGGTTTTTATCATCTAGTGTTTTGGTTAATGAAGTCTAGTCTAATTAAATAGACTTGTGGTAGGATTGTACCGGCCCAACGGGCCCGAGTCCAACGGGTGTTATGATATGAAAAACAATTTTTCAGATCTTTCAGAACCCCAGTGCAAAATGACCGTTTTGCCCCTCAACGTCGGGAAATCTCGATTTGACCCCGGTTGACTTTTAGGAAGTCGCACTCCCCAAAATCCTCTTCTCATGCTCAACACATTGAGCTCAGTATCCATACGGGAATCTCGAATCCAGTACTTGTGTGACCCTCAATGGTTCAGGGATACAGCTAGCCGTGGGCCCACAACCATTGTGGCTCCGGAATCAAAATTCCGGACCTGCCCAACAGATCATGGTAAAAGCGTCTAGCAACATCGCCCCATGATCCCATAGGTATCACTGATAGTTCCTGCAAGAACCAGTTGGTCGTGGTTAGCGTACAGTACGGTCCTTTCAATCCATATATGCCGATCAGATCAACGAACATTGGTAAATCGAGAGTCGCTAAAGATCCGATAGCTATGCGTACATCTTGGAGATCGAATAGTGACATCACGAGTGTAACTAGGTAAACACATTTACCTAAAACACTTCTAGTACTCTGGCCAGAGATTTATACACTATTATCCCCTTAGATAGCATAGGATATCCACGCATGTCTGCGAGCGATGAATCCTCGACAACGATGCATCGACTCCTACATGCATCGAGGTCTCACCCAATCCCGACGCCTTATGACCCCAAGTGAGTCGGCAAACGGGTCAAAGTGAGACGCCTATCATGTAGAGTCTCAATGACGTTTCGAGTCGTGAGGACTAATCTGTACAACCAAGACCTCGGACTTATCCACTCGACAAATGGTAACCACTTGGAAAGTCCGAAGGAGGGTAGTTCGATAGATCACCAGGTCACTATCTATATGCATGCTCAGAACATCACAATGTTCCCTACCAATGAAACATGGTACTTCGCATCGCAGATACTAGTCTCGAACTCGGGCGGCCTTATCCTCATTTTGACGGCCCAATCGACTAGGAGCATGTTCAGAATACACAGTGACTATTAGATGTGTTTCATGATAGCCGTCATACCCACTATCACATCTAACATACACTTTAGTGCATTCTAGGTCTTTACTCAACGCAATTGTAAATCATCATACACACAATGAAATTAAAGAACGCCATATAATAAATACGAATATCATATATAAAGATTGTCATATACAAGAGTCTATAAACCCACACGCCACAAGTTGGCTAGTTGGGCATCTACTCTAACAGTTGATCAGCTGTTGGTAGCGAGGTGACGTGTTCCTCTGCGAAGTCGTTTGGTTAAGTTGGTGCGACGCCGTTTAGCCTTAGCGTTGTTTGAAAGATTCAACTGCTGGTTGATATAACAGCGATAGGTAATGGCTGGTGCGAGATTTCAGCTGCTGGTTGAGATAACAGCGATGACAACTGATTTTGTCGATGGAATCTGTTCCTGTTTCTATCTACTGATTGAGTAGTGTATTTATTAGAAGACTTGGTCTTTGATTTGGCATGAGATCCCATACTTAGAATATTTTCCCCGATTATCGTTCTCTGTTTCGAACCCTAAGCACTGTTCATCGTAGCTTTTCTCCGACGATTCCTGTCGTTTCCCGTCTCTGTTTTGAGCAAGACCGGTGGCGCTGCACTCCTTGAGAGTTGCTCTTTCGATTGATACCTCTTTTGGAAGCTGTAGTGGGCTGGAGCTAGATTGTGAAGTTTCTATCTTCGGCAGTGTGTTCATGTGTGCAGGTAGAACTTCGAATTATTCGATGAGATCTTATTCTTAGACCTGTTTAGAGCTTCCTATTGAGTTGTTGGGTAGGATTAATTGCTGGTTGAGTGTATCTCCCAGTTTGTGATTCTGTGTTACCGTCCCTGAGAATTATGCGTGTTGTTTAGTAGGCTTCTTATCAGATTTCTCGGGACCCCGTTTGTGGTAATTGTTGCACAGAATATCGAGGTACGGATTTGGAGCTTGTAATCAGCAGGATTATGGCTTGGATAAATTGTGAGGTTGCTGTTGTGTGAATTGCCGTGTATGATTGATGTTGCATATGTTTTATGCTATCTATTTTATTAGCTGTTGCATACACGCATATTCCATTCAGCTGTTGGAGCCATGCGTTGTTGTTGTTGCTCTGTTTTCTTACCAGGATGCGAGGGCGAGCGACAATACCTCACTCTCATCTCCCTGCTGGGATCTATTAGCCCTCATGCGCCGAGTGGTTAACTACCACAGTTCATGAGTTGGGCAATGGCAGGTTGAGCTGTTTGATGCATCTGGTATTCGGGTGTGGTGTAAAGATGAGCGGGTAATTCCCGTATGCTTGTACACACACCAGTGGCCACTATTCGTTGCAGATTCTGTTGAGCTGTGCTTGATGCTCCTTCGCTCCCTTCTTCGGCTGTTGTCCCATTCTTCATGCATAGCCTCTGCATTTTATCTATGATGTTCATTGCTGATTTATAGTTGCTCTCCGTACTGAGGTTTGACCCCATGTCCCTCTGGGGCTTGGCTTTTTTTGTTTGCCTATTGTTTGTTCAGGGTTCCTAGGTTACTCAGCTGGTCGTGGAGTTGGCCCGGCTGGAGGTGCCCCAGGAGGTTGTCAGAGTGTCCCAGTTAGTATAGTATATATATATGTATCAGTACTTAGCCAGGAGATGCCCCGTGCTCTTTTGTATTCAGTTGTGGTTGTTGTCAGGTACTTGATGCATGTTTTATGCTGTACTGTATTTCTGTGGCTTGTAGCCCTTTGTTGGTTTAAACTGGATATATTTGAGTATTGCACTATTTTAAATTATGTTATCTTTCGGTCAGGCCAAAATCAAAAATTTTAACCACTTATTAGTTGCTTCCGCTTGTTTTTGCGTGTTTTATATCTGATGAGAGCACGAGGCCTGACATTTTTGGTATCAGAGCTATTCGATCCTATTCGAGTTAAAGAAACTAGTGTCAACTCGATCGCACAGTGTTGTGTGTTGTTTGTGCTTGACTATGTGATTGATGTGTTGCATATTGTTGTGATATGTGCTATCTATGCTGTACTTGTTCTGTGTTATCTTATCCTGTTTAGTGCCTTCGTAGAGATGCCGCCTAGACGTAGGGGTAGAGATAGTGGGCAGTTTCAAGGTGAGTCTGGAGGTCAGAACGAGGATCAACGTAGTTTCCCTTCCCGTGGTCGCGGTAGGCGAGTGGAGGATGAAGTTGACGACTTGACAACCCGTGTGGAGAGCATGGAGATTGTTATGGCTAGGTTCCAACGAATTAGTCCACAGATTTTCAACGGTGACGAGTCTAGCGAGGATGCGGATTCGTGGTTACGGCACATCACTGGTTTGTTCGATCGTGTTCAGTACGACGATGTGCTTCGGTTGAGTTTGGCGACCTTCCAGCTGAGGAAGAGTGCGGAGCGTTGGTGGCGTGGTGCTTCGAGGATGCTAGAGGAGACAGGTGTGGAGATTACTTGGGATAGTTTCTGCGTTGCCTTTCGGCAGGAGTACGTCCCAGAGTCGTACGTGAACGCCCGTGAGCGGGAGTTTGACAACTTGGATCAGGGTACGATGTCTTTTAGGGAGTATGCCCGTAGGTTTTCTTCTCTGTTGGCGTATGTCCCGCATGTAGCTGGTCGGGAGAGGGCCAAGAGAACCAAGTTTCTTGAGGGTTTGAACGAAGAGTTGTATACTTTGGTTTTGTCGAGCAAACCAAAGAGCTATGCAGAGGCTGTGGATAGCGCTATTGATATCGAGGAAGGTCTGCGGAATCGGAGGTCACGTGCGAGGCCTCAGGATGCTCAGGGTGGTCGTCCCGCTGTTCAGGGAGCGCAGTCTTCTCAGTCTTCACAGTCAGCTCATCAACCATAGCAGCAGCAGTTGGCTCAGCAGTCTGGTCGCCAGAGGTTCCGACCTCGTGGCCATCAGTTTAAGAAGAAGTCTGGTTCTGGTTCTTCTGGGTCTGGTAGCTCTAGTAGAAGTGGTTCTAGGGCAGAGTTTTGTGGCTTCTGTGGAGGCAAGCATCCGTCGACTCAGTGCATTGGTGTGCAGGGCTCTTGTAATATCTGTGGTCAGTATGGGCATTTCGCGACGGTGTGTCCGTCGGCTGGATCGCAGCAAGCCGCAGCCTCATCTCAGGGTCGAGGAGGATCGTCTAGGGGTCGTTCCCCTCAGTTTCCACAGCCTAGGGTTGGAGAGACGCAGTTTATGCTGTTACAGTTGCCTGGTCCATCGCGTTTCGGACAGCCATCTCAGCATCATTTCTATGGACCCCAACATGCTCAAGCGAACGCTATTACTAGGGAGCAAGCGGAGGAGACGCCGAGCAGGGTGATTTTAGGTACATGCCTTGTCTTTGATTTTCCTGCACGAGTGTTGTTTGACACTGGCACATATCATTTGTTTATTTCTGATGCATTTGTGGTTGAGCATGGTCTGCATACCACTTCTTTGCGTGATGTTGTGTCTGTTTCTACTCCTGGTGGCGTGAGCTTGTTCTCCCAAAAGGTTTTTTTAGATGGCGTTCTGAGGTTTGGCGAGCATGTGTTGATAGAAAATTTGATTCGTTTGTTGTTGTGGGATTTCGACTGCATAGTGGGAATGGACGTGTTGTCCAGTTATAGGGCCTCCATGGATTGTTTCCATGGGATCGTGCGTTTTAGGCCTCAGTCCGATGAGAAATGGAATTTCTATGGTGCTGACTCCCATTCGAAGATTCCGCTAGTCTCAGCGATGGAGATGTTCAGCTTGTTGTCGGCGGAGAATGCTGGCTTTATGATTTACGCGTTGGATGCATCTTCTTCTTCGCATGTGCAACTTAGCGACGTTCCAGTGGTGCGTCGTTTTCCTGATGTGTTTCCAGAGGAGATTCCTGGTTTTCCTCCGAAGAGGGAGATTGACTTTAGCATTGAGTTGGTGCCTGGCACAGCTCCGATTTCACGTGCCCCATATCATTTAGCGCCTGCTGAGTTGAGAGAACTCAAGGTGCAACTGGATGAATTGCTGTAGAAAGGTTTTATCAGACCTAGAATGTTGCCGTGAGGAGCGCCTATCTTGTTTGTCAAGAAGAAGGATGGCACAATGAGAATGTGCATTGACTTCCGTCACCTGAAAAAAGTTACTGTTAAGAATAAGTACCCGTTGCCGAGGATCGACGATTTGTTTGACCAGTGCAAGGCTCTGCTGTATATTCGAAGATCGATCTACGTTCAGGGTACCATCAGTTGAGAGTTAGAGATCAAGATGTTGCGAAGACTGCTTTTCATACTAGGTACGAGCATTTTGAGTTTCTGGTAATGCCTTTCGGGTTGACCAATGCTCCTGCAGTCTTCATGGATTTGATGAACCGAGTCTTCCGAGAGTTTATAGATCAGTTTGTGATCGTGTTCATCGACGACATCTTGGTATATTCGAAGACTCCTTTGGAGCACAAGGAGCATTTGAGAGTTGTCCTTTAGACATTGAGAGACTCGCAGCTGTATGCCAAGTTTTCTAAGTGCGAGTTCTGGCTGGATCGCATCATGTTTCTGGGTCATGTGATTTCAGTGGATGGCATTTCTGTGGATCCCAGTAAGGTTGATGTTGTTTTGAACTGGGAGCGACCTAGGAATGTGTCTGAGATTCGTAGTTTCTTGGGTCTGGCTGGCTATTACCGTCGTTTTATAGAGCGTTTCTCTAGTATAGCTAGGCCGATGACTCAGTTGACTCAGAAAGACAAGCGGTTCGTTTGGACTGAGCAATGCGAGAATACTTTTCAATTGCTCAAGGAGAAGTTGACTACTGCGCCTGTGTTGGCTTTGCCGTCTGGTTCAGGTGGATACGTCGTGTGTTCCGATGCTTCGCTCAATGGATTGGGCTGTGTGTTGATGCAGCATGGTCGAGTCATTGCGTATGCTTCGCGGCAGCTGAAGCCGCACGAGACTCGATACCCAGTTCATGATTTGGAGCTAGCAGCTGTGGTCTTTACGTTGAAGATTTGGCGCCACTATCTGTATGGCGAGCAGTTCGTGGTGTACTTGGACCACAAGAGTTTGTAGTATCTATTTTCGCAGCCTGACTTGAATATGAGACAGCGTAGGTGGATGGAGCTGCTGAAGGATTTTGATTGCGAGATCAAATACCAGCCTGGGAAAGCGAACGTAGTTGCTGATGCGTTGAGCAGGAAGGCTCCAGAAAAGATGCTTGCGTCGCTGTATATTTCTAAGGACTGTGAGCATCTTAGCACTACAGGTTGGAGGTTTTACCCGGCTGAGGGTTATGTTGTGGTTTCTTCTTTTCAAGTTGAGCCACAGATCATTTCGAGCATTAGAGCCGCTCAAAGGACAGATCCTTCCATCCACGAGTTGAAGTTGAAGGTTAGGGCTGGTCAACTTGAGGACTATTCTGTTTCGTCCGATGGTTGTTTGCGTTTCTGTGGTCGATTGGTTGTGCCCAATCTGATAGATATTCGGGAGGATATCCTTAGAGAAGCGCATTGCAGTAGACAGAGTGTTCATCCTGGTGCACGGAAGATGTACCATGCGTTGAAGCCGCACTTCTGGTGGGCTGGTTTGAAGAGTGACGTTGCTGGTTTCGTGGCTCGTTGCTTGAACTGTCAGCAGGTTAAGGCTGAGAGGATTAGACACGGTGGTTTGTTGCAGAGTTTGGAAGTGCCCCAATGGAATTGGGAGCACATAGCGATGAATTTTGTGACGCATTTGCCTCGTTCCAGTAGAGTTTGCGATGCGATTTGGGTTGTTATAGACATATTGTCGAAGTCTGCACATTTTATTCCCTATGGAATGACGTTCTCTTTGAAGAAAATGACGAGACTGTACGTAGATTTTGTGATTAGATTGCACGGTGTGCCTGTTTCGATCGTTTCTGACCGAGATCCAAGGTTTACTTCCAGGTTATGCAAGAGTTTGCAAGCAGCTTTGGGTACCAGATTGGCTATGAGTACCGCGTATCATCCTCAAACAGATGGTCAATCTGAGAGAACTATCCAGACGTTGGAGGATATGTTAAGAGCTGTTGTGATGGATTTTGGTGGTAGCTGGCAAGACGTGTTGTCTTTAGTTGAATTTTCCTACAATAACAGCTATCAAGTGACGATTGGTATGGCGCCGTTCGAGGCATTGTATGGCAGAAAGTGCAGATCGCCTGTATGTTGGGAAGAAATGGGGGAGAAGCAGCTGTCTTCCCCAGATTTTGTGCAGCAGATGACGGATCATGTGGATCTGATTCGTCAGCGGATGCAAGCTGCCCAGGATCGCCAAGCCAGTTATGCAAATAAGAGGCATCGACCTCTAGAGTTTCAGGTTGGTTATCTCGTTTTCCTTAAAGTTTCTCTGTTTTGCTAGTGTTATGCGCTTTGGACCCTGATTCGTCAGCGGATGCAAGCTGCCCAGGATCGCCAAGCCAGTTATGCAAATAAGAGGCATCGACCTCTAGAGTTTCAGGTTGGTTATCTCGTTTTCCTTAAAGTTTCTCTGTTTTGCAGTGTTATGCGCTTTGGACACAAGGGAAAGTTAGCCCCTCGTTATGTTGGACCGTATGAGATAGTTGAGAGGATTAGCCCTTTGGCGTATCGGCTGTTGTTGCCGTTAGAATTATCTTCTCTACATGATGTCTTTCATGTTTCCATGCTGAGGAAGTATGAGCCAGATCCGTCTCATGTGCTGAGAACTGACGATGTTGAGCTAGATAAGACGTTGAGTTACGTTGAGTATCCCTTGTGGATTCTGGACAAAAAAGAGAAACATTTGAGGAATAAAACCATTCCCTTGGTTATGGTGCAATGGAGCAAACATGGTAGGGAAGAAGCTACCTGGGAGCGAGAAGAAAAGATGCATCATGAGTGGCCACATCTGTTTGCGTGAGTGTTGCATCAAATTCCAGTAGTTGTTTGCTCAGTTATCTTGAACTCTTGGGTTCAGTTGAGTTGTTCCTGTACTTGTTGATTTCGAGGACGAAATCGTGTTTTAGTGGGGGAGAGATGTGAGACCTGTGTTTTCGCAATCATGTGTTGCGTGGGTTGAAACCAGCTGGTAGTAGATGTGTGTGTGGAAGTCATCGAATTTGCCTAAGTATTGGAATCAGCAGTAGTAGTAAGAATCAGTTGGAGCAGCAGTGCTTTGTTAGATTTCAATCGTTGCGTTTTGGTAGGAAGCAGCAGCAATGCTGACGTGGATTTCAGTCGTTGGTGTATTAGCGCGTATCCAGCTGTTGCGAGAGACCAGCTGTTGCGAGTGATCGGCTGTTGGTATTTTAGTTGCGATGATCAGCATAGAGCGCTAAGGGACTCTGAAGCGCCAGCTGGTAGTAGATGTGTGTGTGGAAGTCATCGAATTTGCCTAAGTATTGGAATCAGCAGTAGTAGTAAGAATCAGTTGGAGCAGCAGTGCTTTGTTAGATTTCAATCGTTGCGTTTTGGTAGGAAGCAGCAGCAATGCTGACGTGGATTTCAGTCGTTGGTGTATTAGCGCGTATCCAGCTGTTGCGAGAGACCAGCTGTTGCGAGTGATCGGCTGTTGGTATTTTAGTTGCGATGATCAGCATAGAGCGCTAAGGGACTCTGAAGCGATGATGTTTTGTGAACAGGAACCAGCTGTTGGTTTTGTTAGCGTGTTTCTTAGTGGGTAGCAAAACTATGTCGTTTTGATAAGTTGGAACGACGGCGTTTTGAGTGGAGCGCTTTGTACCAGCTGTTGCTTATGATAGACATCAACAGTTGAGAGATTTGGTGCGTTGTTTTATTCAGCTGCTGGGTTGTTGATCATCTGTTGGTAGCGAGGTGACGTGTTCCTCTGCGACGTCGTTTGGTTAAGTTGGTGCGACGCCTTTTAGCCTTAGCGTTGTTTGAAAGATTCAACTGCTGGTTGATATAACAGCGATAGGTAATGGCTGGTGCGAGATTTCAGCTGCTGGTTGAGATAACAGCGATGAAAACCGATTTTGTCGGTGGAATCTGTTCTTGTTTCTATCTGCTGATTGAGTAGTGTATTTATTAGAAGACTTGGTCTTCGATTTGGCATGAGATCCCATACTTAGAATATTTTCCCCGATTATCGTTCTCTGTCACGAACCCTAAGCACTGTTCACCGTAGCTTTTCTTCGACGATTCCCGTCGTTTCCCGTCTCTGTTTTGAGCAAGACCGGTGGCGCTGCACTCCTTGAGAGTTGCTATTTCGATTGATACCACTTTTGGAAGCTGTAGTGGGCTGGAGCTAGATTGCGAAGTTGCTATCTTCGGCAGTTTGTTCGTGTGTGCAGGTAGAACTTCAAATTATTCGATGAGATCTTATTCTTAGCCCTGTTTAGAGCTTTCTGTTGAGTTTTTGGGTAGGATTAATTGCTGGTTGAGTGTAGCTCCCAGTTTGTGATTCTGTGTTAGCATCCCTGAGAATTATGCGTGTTGTTTAGCACGCATCTTATCAGATTTCTCGGGAACCCTTTTGTGGTAATTGTTGCTTAGAATATCGAGGTACAGATTTGGAGCTTGTAATTCAGCGTGGTTATGGCTTGGATAAATTGTGAGGTTGCTGTTGTGTGAATTGCCATATATGATTGATGTTGCATATGTTTTATGCTATCTGTTTTATTAGCTGGCATACACGCATATTCCATTCAGCTGTTGCAGCCATGCCTTGTTGTTGTTGCTCTGTTTTCTTACCAGGATGCGAGGGCGAGCGGCAATACCGCACTCTCATATCCCTTCTGGGATCTGTTAGCCCTCATGCGCCGAGTGGTTAACTACCACAGTTCATGAGTTGGGCAACGGCAGGTTGAGCTGTTTGATGCATCTGGTATTCGGGTGTGGTGTAAAGAAGAGCGGGTAATTCCCGTATGCTTGTACACACACCAGTGGCCACTATTCGTTGCAGATTCTGTTGAGCTGTGCTTGATGCTCCTTGGCTCCCTTCTTCGGCTGTTGTCCCGTTCTTCATGCATAGCCTCTGCATTTTATCTTTGCTGTTCATTGCTGATTTATAGTTGCTCTCCGTACTGAGGTTTGACCCCATGTCCCTCTGGGGCTTGGTTTGTTTGTTTGCCTATTGTTTGTTCAGGGTTCCTAGGTTACTCAGCTGGTCGTGGGGTTGGCCCGGCTGGAGCTGCCCCAGGAGGTTGTCAGAGTGTCCCAGTTAGTATAGTATATATATATGTATCAGTACTTAGCCAGGGGATGCCCCGTGCTCTGTTGTATTCAGTTGTGGTTGTTGTCAGGTACTTGATGCATGTTTTATGCTGTACTGTATTTCTGTGGCTTGTAGCCCTTTGTTGGTTTAAACTGGGATATATTTTGAGTATTGCACTATTTTAAATTATGTTATCTTTTGGTCAGGCCAAAAGAAAAAATTTTAACCACTTTTTAGTTGCTTCCGCTTGTTTTTGCGTGTTTTATTTCTGATGAGAGCACGAGGCCCGACAATTTATCTATGGACAACGTTTTCATGTGTCTTAGCTGTTGTTGTCTTTTATCTTAGACATTTGTATTAGATCTATTGCAATAGTAGTGAATTCATATAGAATTTCAGATGTTGTAATATCGCTTTTGCAGTATATATATGAAATCTGTTTTCCGCAAAATTGTCAGTACTTGACGCCGAAAGTTTGTATGTCAGTTTTGTGTTTGTGTTTCGAAATTTTCTAAGTTATAAGAAATACAGTTTATAACAAATTTCCGTTTAGCCCTTCTTTATATTTCAAAATTCTATTTCGCACCAAATCCGTGACCCAGTGGGTTCGGGTGCTCACAAGATTAGTGAGTGAATCACAAACACTATCATGTAGCCTTTATCACAGAGGCATAAAAGAAGTGAGTTAGACACACGCAGCTTGCGGGCTGGTGTGCAGTGGTTGCTAGGAGTTCTCGCAGTCTCTTGGGCTGTTGGAATGGGTTGCAGCAGGGCTGCTGTAATCAAAGTCTTCTGTGGATCCTTCCTGATTTTGGAAGTATGGAAGATGTAGGAGATTCAGCTCCGAACTTCCATAAACAAATTGCAGTGTTTGTTATTTACAGCTTTCTGCATCTGCAAGCATACCATTTTTTAAAATGGCTTTATTGTTTCAATTTATATAGGGTAGTTCAGGTTTATTCTCGCATGATTTATATCATAACTGATCTACTTCTCGGTGCTCAAAACCTTTAAAGAACATGAGCTATTGCAGCTCGAGATTTAACAGACCAGATCGCGCAACCAGCTCGCAGCAGCGCTGCGAGCTGGTACCAGCTTAGGCGCGATATGGTTGATGGTTGCGTGCTGATTTTCAAAATATTTTAAAATGCACATAATTTGAGTGTTTCCGATCCCATAAATTGGTATCAGAGAGTTTTTACGATTTGGTGCCTTGCATTTTGGACCTAACACGGTTAAAATTTTCACGTTTTTGGGCCAATAACATTTTTCGGAATGACCTCCTCGTAAATCGGACATACCAGAAAGTCAAATACTCAAATTCCTCAAATATTTTTAAGATAAAATTTATAAGTTTTGGTATAACAAAAAAAGATAAGAACCGAACTTTAAGAATCAGATCTGGACAGTGAGTACTGGTACTTAACAAGAAATAGAATTTTTCAGATCCGAGAGATTTGAGAACAGTATATTGAGTTCTAGATCAGATCCAAGGAAATCAGATGAGAGAAATCCAGATTCGATTGTATCGGTTAAAGAGGATATCAGTTTTGGGTATTCAGGTTATTTCAGTTATTCGGGTCGAAGAATTCAGATCAGAGTATTTCAGATCAGAGAATGTCAGATTTGAGTAACGGGTAATGACAGTTATCGGGTCAAGTATTTTAGTACAGAGGCTTTTGTATCGGATCAGATCAGAGGGTATCAGATTTGGGATCAGAGGCTACGTTAACAGATCCGATAAGAAACAGACTAAGATTTAGTTACAGAATCTATTTAGAATTTCAGATATTATTTGTCAGACTTCGGGAACAAAAGTCATATCAGATTATGATTTTTCAGATATTCAGTTATTTCAAAGATTTCAGATCTGGTAGAATTACGTCTCTACCAAAAGGGGGATATATTTGTAAAGGGGACAAGCTTCAGATTTGACAATGGTACAGTTAAAGAAACTTAACGGGAGTTTCAGATTTGAAGATATGCGAGCGAAAAGAAAGTTAAGCGTGTTTATTTGAGAGCAAATTTCAGTATTAGTTTCGGTGCCGAAACAGACTTGAGCTTTAGATTATATCACTTATCTACTTCTGAGGAATCAACGATCGAGATTTAATTGCATAAAGCCTGTTAGACAATTTGTATTGAAGAGACAAAGATCAGAGCTACTTTGAGTATAGTTGCACAGTACACAGAGTTGGTACAACCGATGTTTACCTACTTGGTATATAAGTCAACTCAGCTCTGAAAAGCGCAGACAACCTTTTGCATAGCATCAATGGAGCATTTAATGCGAGGATACGATGAAGATATGGAAGAAAGGTTTGTGTCTACTGGCTCATTTATTGATCTTTGAAGATGGAAGAGTCTATATAGCTCAAGAAATTCAAACGGGAAGTTCTCTGGTCACTCTCTGGAATTTTGATATCTCTTGTTGGCACAGCGGCGGATCCGGATCCCGTTCCCGGGGCGCAGCGGGATTTAAAAATTTGCACAAGAAACGGTCAATACATATAATAAATGAACAATAAACATCCATAGGGTGTTTAGATTTGGTACCTTGCTGGCGTCTAGGCGCTTGGCTCCGACCAATTTCACGAGGAAATTGGAACTTCAAAGGTTGGTGGTTGTCATTCTCCTAATCCGGTCCACGACTGGAATTATGACTCCTTCGTCAGTTTGCACTAGAAAACGTGACGAATTTATCACGGATGGAATCTCCTCGTCGAGGTGGTCGAAACAAGTCCAACCACGACGGCAACGGACGGCGGCGCGCGGCGGCCGACGGGCGGCGACGCAAGGTGGGCGGCGGCCGTGAGGGAGAATGGAGGGAGAGGGGCGGCTAGTGCTCTAGGGTTTGGAGTGTAGAGTTGTTGTGTATGTAACCCTAGCCTAGCACATATATATAGACATGTGATGGGCTTGGACCAGCCCAATGGGCCTGGGGCAGGCCCAGGTCCATATGAACATTTGGTTCAAGTCTATCACCGTGGCTTCATCATAATCCCGATCGACGATCAGATCGGACCGATATACACAGTTACAAAACAGAGTATTATGATGCGAAAAACAATTTTCCAGACCACATAGTCCAAAATTGCAGTTTAGCCCCTCCAAGTTTCAAGGATAGTCAAACTAGCCCAAACTATGGGGAAATTGCATTTTGACCCCTGTTGACTTTTAGGAAGTCGCACTTCCATCCTTCCTCATCCTATGCTCAACAAATTGAGCTCAGTCTCCGTGCAGGAATCGTGAAACCAGTACTTGTGTGACCCTCAATGGTTCAAGGATACAGCTAGCCGTGGGCCCACAACATGTGTGACTCCGAAACTATATTTTCGGACTAGCCCATCGGATCATGGTAAAGCGCCTAGAAACATCGCCCCATGATACCCTAGGTATCACTGATAGTGCCTGCAAGAACCAGTTGGTCATGGTTAGCATACAGTACGGTCCTTTCAACACATATATCCCGATCAGATCAACGACCATTGGTAAATCGAGAGTCGCTAGAGATCCAATAACCATGCATACATCTCGGAGATCAAATAGTGACATCACGTGTGTTACTAGGTAAATCCATTTACCTAAAACACATCTAGTACTCTGGCCAGAGATTTATCACACTATTATCTCCTCAGATAGCATAGAATATCCACGCACAAAGGCGAGCGATGAATCCTCGACAACGAAGCATCGACTCCTACATGCATCGGGACCTCACCCAATCCCGCCACCTAATGACCCCAACTGAGTCGGTAAACGGGTCAAAGTGAGGCACCTATCATGTAGAGTCTCAATGACGTTTCGAGTAGTGAGACACAGTGACTATTAGATGTGTTTCATTATAGCCATCATATCCACTATCACATCTAACATACACTATGGTGCATTCTAGGTCTCTATCCAACACAATTGTTAACATTATAAAATAATAAAGATAAAGAATTCCATAAAACAATACGAATTTCATAAATAAAGATCGTTTTACAAAGAGTCAATGAGAACCCACACGTCACAGGTTGGCTAGTTGGGCATCTACTCTAACATCTCTCTCGTTGATTTTAGCTCTCGGCGATTAACAAGCTCTCTCGCACTTGAGATTTTCACATCACAAGATATTTTGAATCTCAGTCTTCAACATCTCGAAGAACATTTTCAATTCTTATTAGAAATACCTTCGAGATATCTTCTGGTTTACATAAGTAAACTGTTCTTGTTGTTCAAAGAACCATAAGATTTACAGAACTCATTTGTCTCGTGTCTATTGTAAATTCAGATTTGAGTCTGTAACGAACCTGCTGTGTGAAGTGGTTCGAAAAATTCAATTGTTTGTATTCAGCAGTGTTGACCCGAAAGTTTAATAAGATTAATTGAGTTAATTAATCAGGTTAACATAGACCAGATTTGGGCTTGAGCAGATCTGGGATGAACCAGCTTTGAGTTGGTATGCTTGGTGAAGTTATCGGGTTCGTTTAAGTCCTTGGAACAGTATGGATAGTTGGAGTTTTCCCACGAGAACTGATCAAATGTGGGTGTTAGTGATTGCGTTCATCAGTAGTGATGGAATCTGTTGTCGCTGGGCAGATGTGAGTACGTTAGCGTGTTTCTGTAACGAGTAGCTAAACTACGTCGTTCGGATTAGTTGGAACGACAGTGTTTTGGTTTAGCGAGCAAGATTTAGATTTGAGGTGTGGTCTTCAGATTTCGATACGATCTGAGTGTTGTGCTGCTGATTAGCATTATAGGTTTGAGTAGCGGGTGACGTGTCCAGATGCGACAGTAGACTCTGTGCGACGCCGTTTGATTTAGTCGAGATCTGTTATGGCGTAGAGTCAGATCTTATGTGAGATTCAGATCAGAGTGGGGAAACCAGTTTTGAGACTTAATTTGTCGGTAGGTCGGTTCTTCAGATTTGAGCAGATCTGACCTTTATATAGATAACTTTGCCGTCGTTCCTTATTATTCAGCTCTGACACTTAGAATATTTCCTGTGAGCAAACTCTGTCATGATACCCGAGCTAATGTTCACCGAACCTTATCTTCTCCGATTGCCGGTGATAGGTAGCTTCGATTGAAGTGAGAGTGGTAGCGCTGGACTCCTCTTGCTAAGACGCTTCGTTTGGTACTGCTTTTGGAAGCGTGCGTGAAGCTTGGCGATATTTCGAGACATCTCCCTTCTCTAGTCTGTTAGCATAAGCGTCGGATTTCGTCTGCCGTTGAGGTAGCTTGTTGGGAAAGTGTTAAAGATCCTACCTTGTGCTTCGTTTAGAGCCTTCTGATTCTGTTAGAAAGGTAGGACAGATTAGGTTGAGCTAGTAGCTCACAATTCGTAATTTCTGTGCTACTGTCCCTGAGCTAGTGTATGTGTTTGGCTTAGCAAGTGTGAGATATGTGTTGCTTGGGACTGCTTTGTGGTAATTGTAGCTCAGAAGATCTTGAGGTACGGATTGTGAGCTTGCTTTACAGCTTTGGATTGAGCATGGGTGATTATGCTTGCTGCTGTGTATGCTGTGCTTTGTTGCATATGTTCTGTGCTGGACATTTTGCATACACGTATTTATCATATTGTGCTCAGATCTGTTGTAGCCGTGCCTTTTATGCCTTGTTGTATTGATCTGTGCATACCAGGATGATTGTATAGAGGCCGAGCGGGTAACTCCCGTCAACGTCATCTCCCTGCTGGGATCTGTTAGCCGCTAGAGCGGAGTGGGGAGCTCCCACACCTCATGAGTTGGGCAACAGCAGGTTGAGCTATGTTTGCATCTGGTGCCGTGTGCTGAGACGAGTGGGTAGCTCCCATTTACTCACACACCCTGTGGCCACTGTTATCCGTTGTTATCTGTCTTTGATCAGTTTTGAGTTGCCTTTGAGATTCTGGCTCCCTGCCATTGGTTGTAGCCTTCTGTTGTACTTAGCTGTTCATGCATAGCATTTGCATATTATCTGTTGCTTTCTATTAGCTGTTTTATATTGCTTTCCGTACTGGGGTTTGACCACATGTCCCTCTGGGGCTGGTGTTTTTTGCCTGTGTATGTGTTTTCAGGTTACCATGGTTACTCAGTTGGTCGTGGAGTTGACCCAGCTGGAGGTGCCCCTGGAGGTGGTTAGAGTGTCCAAGTTAGCGTATAGCATATATGTATAAGCACTGTTAGCCGGGGAGTGCCCTGTGATTTATTGTATTTCAGTTGTATTCGGTAGTGCTTGTATTTGTTGAATGCTGTCCTGTTGTACTGAGTGATTTTAAAACTGGGATAATTTGAGTACTGTTGTATTTTAAAATATGTTATCTTTTCGTCAGGCCAAAGAGAAAATTTTAACCACTATTTTATTGCTTCCTCTAGTGTTTGCGTGGTTTAACTCTGTGTCGGTGCACGAGGCCTGACATTTTTGGTATCAGAGCTTAAGCTGAGATAAGATCGATTTCTTTTGATCACACTTGAGTCTAGGCACGGTGTTGCTTGTTGATTGTGCATGACTATGTGATTTACTTGTTATGTGATATTTTTTTTGCTGTGTGATCTTACCCTCTTAGTATCTTCCTAGATGCCGCCTAGACGTAGGGGTAGAGGTAGATGGCAGTTTCAGCAGGAATCCGAGGGTCAGAACGAGGAGGATCAGCATAGTATTCCTAGTCGTAGATGTACTAGACAGGTTGAGGATGAGGTAGATGAGCTGGCAGCCCGTGTGGACGACATGGAACTTGTGATGGCGAGGTTTCAGCGGATGAATCCTCAGGCGTTTAATGGTGATGAGCCTAGTTCTGATGCGGAGTCCTGGTTGCAGCATATTATCGGGTTGTTTGATCGTGTCAGGTATGATGACGAGAGTAGGCTGAGTTTGGCTACGTTTCAGTTGAGGAGGAATGCGGAGCGTTGGTGGAGAGGCGCATCGAGGACTCTTGAGGAGACTGGAGTAGGGATCTCATAGAACAGCTTTTGTACGAGTACATTCCGGAATCCTTTGTGAACGCCAGGGAGCGTGAGTTTGATAACCTGGTTCAGGGATCTTTGTCCGTGGGAGAGTATGCCCGAAGGTTTTCTTCTCTTCTTGCCTATGTTCTGCATGTTTCTGGACGAGAGAGGGAAAAGAGGAACAAGTTCTTGGTTTTCTTCTCTTCTTGCCTATGTTCTGCATGTTTCTGGACGAGAGAGGGAAAAGAGGAACAAGTTCTTGGAAGGACTCAATGAAGAGTTGTATTCATTGGTACTGGTGAGTTCACCGGCTAGCTATGCAGAAGCGATGGACAGGGCTATTGACATCGAGGAGGGTCTGCAGAACCGTAGTTCTTGTGTTAGGCCGCAAGTGGTGCAAGGTAACCGTCCCGTGGTTCCGGGGGTGCAACCTTCCCAGTATGTGCAGTCGTCTCAGCCACCCCAGCAGCAAGTAGCCCAACAGCCTGGACACCAGAGGTTCAGACCTCGTGGTCGTCAGTTCAAGAAGAAGTCTGGTTCTTGTTCTTCTGGCTCGGGTAGTTCTAGTAGTGGCAGTAGTTCCAATGTTGAATATTGTGGCCAGTGTGGAGGAAGACATCCTACAGCGCAGTGTGTAGGTGTGCAAGGTTCGTGTAAAGTCTATGGTCAGTATGGGCACTTTTCGAGAGTGTGACCTTTGTCTGGTTCTCAGCATACCGCCACCCCACCGTAGGGTCGAGGTGGATCTTCTAGAGGTCGTTCTTCTTTTCCAGTTCAGAAGCAGAGGTTAGGGGAGCCGCAGTTTAGGCCGTTCCAGCAGCCTGGTCCTTCGCGGTTTGGACAGTCTTCTCAGCCTCAGTTTTCAGGACCTCAGTTTCCCCAAGTGAATGCAACGACGAGGGAGCAAGCGGAGGGCACGCCAACGGGAGTGATCGTAGGTACTTGCCTTGTTTTTTATTTTCCTGCGCGTGTATTGTTTGATACAGGAGCATCACATTCGCTTATTGCTGATGCATTTGTGGTTGAGCATGGTTTGCATACTACATCTTTGTGTGATGTTGTGTCTGTTGCGACTCCTGCCGACACGAGCCTGTACTCCCAAGAGATTTTGTTGAATGGCGTTCTTAGGTTTGGTGAGAACGTGTTGTTAGCAAACCTGATTAGGCTTGTGATGTGGGATTTCGATTGCATAGTGGGAATGGATGTGTTGTCTGGTTATAGAGCCACCGTGGATTGTTTCCATGGAGTTGTGCGCTTTAGGCCTCAGTCTGGAGAGAAGTGGGACTTCTATGGCCTAGATTCCCGATCGAAGATTCCTTTAGTCTCTGCGATGGAGATTTTTAGCCTGTTGTCGTTGGAGAACGCTGGATTTATGATCTATGTTTTAGATGCGTCTTCTTCTTCGCACGTAGAAATTAGCGTCATTCCCGTTGTTCACCATTTCCCGGATGTATTTCCGAAGGAGATTCCTGGTTTTCCTCCGAAGAGGGAGATAGACTTCAGCATTGAGTTGGTACCTGGTACAGCTCCGATCTCGCGTGCCCCGTATCGTTTAGCGCCTGCTGAGTTGAGGGAGCTTAAGGTTAAGCTTAGTGATTTGCTGGAGAAGGGTTTCATTATGCCGAGCATGTCACCTTGGGGAGCGCCTATCTTGTTTGTCAAGAAAAAGGATGGGTCGATGAGGATGTGTATCGACTTTAGGCAACTACATAAGGCGACAGTGAAGAATAAGTACCCTTTACCGAGGATCGACGACTTGTTTGATCAGCTTCAGGGTTCGGCTGTGTTTTCTAAGATCGATCTGCGTTCGGGGTACCATCAGTTGCGTATTCGAGAGCAAGATGTTGCGAAGACTGCGTTTCGTACGAGGTACGGGCATTATGAGTTTTTAGTTTTGCCGTTTGGTTTGACGAATGCCCCCGCGGTTTTCATGGACTTGATGAACCGAGTCTTTAGAGAGTTCATCGATCAGTTTGTGATTGTGTTTATCGATGACATTTTGCTGTACTCTAAGACTCCGATTGTCAGGCCTCGTTCTCACAACAGAGTAAAGCCACACAACACAAGCGGAAGCTACTAAAAAGCCGATAATTTTTTTTGCTTTTGGCCTGACGGTTTAAAACAATATAATTTAAAATACGACAATACTCAAAGTAATCCCAGTTTAACAAAACCACCACAACAAACGGTACAGCATAAACATGTATCAAATACCTGGTAACAACCACAACTGAGTACAACAAAATACAACAATAGCACAGGGCATCCCCTGGCTAACTATACCGATACATAAATATATGATATACGCTACTGGGATACTCGAACCACCTCCTGGAGCACCTCTAGTTGGGTCAGGACCACGACTAGAAGAATAACCTGGGAAACATGAAAAAAAACAGGCGAACAAACAAACCAAGCCCCAGGGGGACATGGGGTCAAACCCCAGTACGGAGATCAACTGAAACAGCTAAAGAAAAGCATAAGATAAAATGCAGATGCTATGCATGAGACACCGGATAACAGCTGAAGGCTACAATCGAAAAGGGAGCCAAGGAACTCAAACATAGCTCCACAAGATCTGCAACGAACAGTGGCCACGGGGTGTGTTCAAAGTGTGGTAATGAGC
>KV003133.1:70055-84659 GCA_001598015.1 Dorcoceras hygrometricum
TCGGTGCATGAGGGCTAACAAATCCCAGCAGGGAGATGAGAGTGCGGTATCGCCGCTCGCCCTCGCATCCTGGTAAGAAACAACAGCACAATACAACAAGATACGAGACAACAACACAATGCACAATACGTCTGAGATCTGAAATGCAAGTGATATAATGCGTGTATGCACATAACAGCAGGCAGTAAACACTGGCAGCAATACACGAAACAACAATCAGCCATCACTGCATTTATCCATGCCAAACCTCACGCTGTAACAAGCTCAACCCGTACCTTGATTTTGTGTAATGATTACCACAACAAAGAGCCCGAGAAATCTAATTCCAACACCTGCCGAAGCAAACAACGTACAAAACAATCTCAGGAATTACACAGAAACTCACGGCTGGGAGTCATACACTCAAACCAGCGACCAATCCCAACAATACAACTTAACAGGAAGCTTAATTCAACGCTAGGAACAAGATCTCATCGTAAAAAGAACGAAGTTCTACCTGAACTACACAACGCACAAACGGGCAACAACTTCGCGTTCCACAACCAGCCAATCGCAGCCTCCAAAAGTGGTATAGGATGAAAGAGCTTCTCGAAAGGATTCCAACGCTACCTTGAACGTCCGAAATGATGGCCAGAAATGACGGGAATTCGTCGGAGAAACTCAAGATACAGTACCCGAGGGTTTGAGCGAAGAATGAAAGTCGGGAGGATTTTTGCTAAGTATGGGATCTGCTAATATAATTGAAGGCCAACGCTTCTTACATATATATACACGCATGAAATCTGCTAAAACATACACCGACAAAAAAAGATCCCTCAACAAATTAACGCATGCGTTAAACAGCTCTCAACAACGAAACGACGTCGCTATAAAATCATGGAGAAGTCTGAAAACCAAAAGCGCTGAATGCTGGAGAAATCTGGAACTAACGCTAGAGATATCTGCTCAAACAACGCTAACGCTAACTCTCGCGCCACAGATCTCTCCATCAAGCGCTAACCAAAAAGGCGACATATTGGTGACATCTGAAAACCAGCGCTATACATTGTCCCGCGCACCAGCGATCATGCTCACCAGATCTCACAACCAAACGCTAAGCCAAACGACACCGTATTAACTTATCTAAACGACATCGTATTGCGCTCCACACATAACACGCGGGCAGACTCCAAATCAGATCCTAGCGCTAACGAAATATCATATCTCTCCTAAACGACGACGTATTATGCTCTCTCGCTACAAAACACGCTGATCGCTGAACGCTGGAAGAAATCTGTTCACTCGCACGCTAAACTCGCGAAACAGATTTCACACGCAACACAAAACATGCCGCAACACCAAGAGTCCAGATTTCTAAAAAATGCAAACAGATTTCACCACTAAACCGAACAGATCCCTCACGAAATCTGTTCAGATCTCACCCGATCACAAAACATATTTCTAACTCAAAAATACCCAAATTGCTTCAAATGTGAAATCTGACCCGAAAATGCAAACGAAACCTTCAAATTGAAATCTGAACATCCAGAATTTCTTACAATTCGATTTATTCCAACCAATTATTCTTCATTAAATTTCATTATGAGGCAGTTCTAAACTCTGCAGCAAACCACCAGGTCTCATCCTCTCAGCCTTGACTGCTGGAAATTCAAACATTTAGAAACAAAACCAGAAATGTCGCTCTTCATACCTGCCCACCAGTAGTAAGACTTCAAGGCAAGGTACATCTTCCTCTCGCCCGGATGCACACTGTACCGACTACAATGCACTTCATTCATAATAGTTTCTTTCAAGTCGATTAGGTTCGGAACCACCAATCTCCCTCGAAATCTCAGACACCCATCAGAAGCAACAGAAAAATCATCAGACTGACCACTTCGGGCTTTAATCCTCAACTCATGGATTTAGGGATCAGTCCTCTGCGCTTCCTTAATGTCACTCACAATCTGCGGTTCAACCCGAATCGAAAAAACCAAGAAGTACTGATCACCCGTTTGGAATCGCCACAGAAGTACTCAACTGCTCGTAGATGCTCGAGACTCTCAAGGATGTTAACATTGCAGGCTGGCTTTTCCTACTCAAAGCATCGGCCACTGAGTTCATCCGCCCAGGCTGATACTGAATCTCACAATTAAAATCCTTGAGCAACTCCATCCAACGACGCTGCCTCATATTCAAGTCCGACTACGTGAAGATATACTTCAAACTCTTGTGGTCGGTGTACACCACAAATTCTTCACCATACAGATAGTGTCGCCAAATCTTTAAGGCAAACAAAATCGCAGCCAATTCCAAATCATGAACGGGGTACCTTGTCTCATGAGGCTTCAACTGTCGAGATGCAAATGCAATCACGTACCCGTTCTGCATCAGAACACATCCCAATCCATTCAGAGAAGCATCGGAGCATACAACAAATCCTCCAGATCCAGACGGTAAAGCCAACACAGGAGCAGTAGTCAACTTCTCCTTCAACGTCTGAAACTAGACTCGCACTCGTCAGTCCACACAAACTTCCTATCCTTCTTAGTCAACTGAGTCATAGGCTTAGCTATCAAAGAGAACTTCTCGATGAAACGCCTATAATAGCCAGCAAATCCCAAGAAACTACGGATCTTGGAAACATTCCTAGGTCTCTCCCAGTTAAGAACAGCTTCGACCTTGCTAGGATCCGCAGAAGTTCCTTGCGCTGAAATCACATGACCCAAGAAGATAATTTTATCCAGCCAAAATTCGCACTTGCTAAACTTGGCGTACAACTGCGAGTCTCTCAATCTCTACAACACCAATCTCAGATTCTCCTTATGCTCTCTCAAAATCTTCGAATACACCAATATGTCATCTATGAAGACAATCACGAACCGATCAATGTACTCGCTAAAGACGCGATTCATCAAATCCATTAAAACAGCTGGGACATTCGTCAACCCAAACGGCATCACAAGAAACTCATAATGCCCATATCTCATCCGAAAAGCTGTCTTCGCTACATCTGCATCTCTAATCCACAACTGGTGATATCTAGAGCGCAAATCAATCTTAGAGTACACCACCGATCCTTGCAACTGATCGAACAAGTCATCAATCCTCGGCAAAGGATACTTGTTCTTCACCATCGCTTTGTTCAACTGTCTAAAATCAACACACATCCTCATAGATCCATCCTTCTTCTTCACAAAAAGAATCGGAGCTTCCCAAGGCGACATACTCGGTCTGATGAAGCCTTTCTCCAGAAGGTCTCTCAACTATTCCTTGAGTTCCTTCAACTCTGCTGGCGCCAACCGATACGGATCTCTAGAAATCGGGGCTGTATCGGGAACCAACTCAATACCGAAGTCGATCTCACGTCTCATAGGGAATCCAGGAATCTCATCCGGAAACATGTCGGGACACTTTCGGACGATCGGGATGTCACTCAGCTCCAATCGTGACTCTTGGGAAACGTCAAGAGCATAGATCATAAATCCAGCATTATCCAGCGATAACAGACTAAACATCTCCATGGAAGACACTAGTGGAATCTTCGACCTCGAATCCGTGCCGTAGAAATCCCACTTCTCACCCAAATCGGGACGAAATCTCACCACACCATGGAAACAGTCAACAGTAGCTTTATAGCTAGACAATACATCCATTCCCAAGATGCAATCAAAATCCCTCATCTCCAATACAATCAGATTCGCCACTAGCACGTTCTGATCAAATCCAATCATGCTATCCACCACGATCTCACGGGACATCACCCACACACCAGCAGGAGTAGATACAGATACGACATCACACAGTGGGGTAACTCTCAACCCACACTCATGCACAAACCATGCAGAAACAAAGGAGTGTGACGCTCCTGTATCAATTAAAACTCTCGCAGGAAAATCAAAGATAGAACATGTACCTGCGATAAACATACCAGTTGTCTCCTCAGCCTGCTCCCCCGACAAGGCATTCACCCGGGCCTGCTGTGGTATCTGAAACTGAGGTCTAGAAGATCCTCCAAACCTAGACGGTTCATGAGGTTGAAATCCAGATCGTTGGGTCGGGGCAGGAAACTGCGGTATCTGCGAAGAACCACCGGCCGAATCCTGTTGAGAAGGAACCGAAGTCTGTCCCCTCAACAAAGGGCATACTCTCCAATAATGTCCAGGCTGTCCAAAGTTATTGTAAGTACCTTGCACACCACGGCACTGCGAAGACATATGCTTCCCTCCGCACTGTCCACAAAACACTCTGCTAGAACCACTGCCACCAGAACCCTCAAAACAAGCAAAAGTCGGAGGGTTCGTCCGCTGAAACCTAGCCAAAACTAGCTCCATCTCGCCTATCTGTCTCGTAACATCCTCAACCTGCTGATTGCCCTCATCACTATCCGAGGCCCTAGACTCCTCTGCGGTACGTCTAGTAGTCCTACCTCTACCTCTCCTCGGCGGCATCTAAACAATTCTCAGGGTAAGACTAATAGCAGATATCAATGAGACGGATAATATAATCACGTAAGTCACAGAGTCAATCAAAATCAAATCACGGCACTGCGAAGACATATGCTTCCCTCCGCACTGTCCACAAAACACTCTGCTAGAACCACTGCCACCAGAACCCTCAAAACAAGCAAAAGTCGGAGGGTTCGTCCGCTGAAACCTAGCCAAAACTAGCTCCATCTCGCCTATCTGTCTCGTAACATCCTCAACCTGCTGATTGCCCTCATCACTATCCGAGGCCCTAGACTCCTCTGCGGTACGTCTAGTAGTCCTACCTCTACCTCTCCTCGGCGGCATCTAAACAATTCTCAGGGTAAGACTAATAGCAGATATCAATGAGACGGATAATATAATCACGTAAGTCACAGAGTCAATCAAAATCAAATCAAAACTCTGTGCCTAGACTCGAGTGTGAATCAAAGGAAATCAAGCTTATCCCAGTTTAAGCTCTGATACCAAAAATGTCAGGCCCCGTGCTGCTAATCACTCAAGATTAAAGCACAAATAAGCACATAAACGCGGAAGCATAAAAACAGGGCTTAAAAAAATTTTGAAATAATTTGGGCCTGACCTCAAATCGTCATTCAAAATATCAATAATCAAAATACGAGTTAAATCAAACTCATACAAAACAGGTAACATCAAATATCAAATCAGATACAGATCCCCAATACATAAAAACATAGGGCATTCACTGGTTCAATACATAATACAATATATAACTGGGACTCAAAGGAATGGGGATCGACCAGCTGGCACTCCACTCGGTCCAGCTTGGTTACCTGTAGATCCTGCAAATGGGTAACACAGACCCAAACAACACAAAAGCAGGAAAAGAAATACAAGGTCAAGCCTCAGTACGAAGAGCCATCTAAAAACAGCAAGTCATGCAACATGCTATAAATAAAGTTATGAAATGCATGAGGCTGTCAAGGAATCAGATATCTAGACCAGTAAACCAACTGGAAAATCATCTCAAGCGAGCCTCTATACCACGCACAGCAAATCAGCCGGTGGAAACCATCGGTCCGTGATATTCCGGCCCGTCAGCCATCACAGCTAGGTGGTTTTCTGATACGACAACTCAGTCGATCACCACTCCGATGATAGCGTTGGACATTTTAGGCACGACACATCTGTTTGTCCTGGTCACAACGTGGCTCTAAATCAGGTCATCAATCAATCAGGAGGCTCAATATGTATGCATGTATGCCAAGAAATTCATATCTGATTTCTACATGCACAATTTACGCAAAACAGAACATACAATCAATCAATTCATTAGGTCTGCTTCACTTAAACACACAACAGCAGTCAAACAAATTTTATAACACGAAATTAGCCATGATCATGCTCAAAGCTGTTAAGAGCTGCTCCAATTCGTACCTCACAGCTTCAATCTACCTCAACAGATTTCTCAAAGGCACGGCAGAACTCAGCCTAAGCAAATCAGCTTTCTCCTGACCTCCTCAACCTCGGCAGAAGCTATCTCAAGCTTCCAGAAGAACCAAAGACCACACGGTTCAGATCTCACGAAAAGCTTCGAACAAACAGGTTCTTTGCGCTTCTCTCCAACGCCGACTCAGGCCTCCTAGCAAGTATCAATCGAAAGAGCAACTCAAGGAGAATCCAGCGCCACCAATCTCGTTCAAAACAACGGCTGGAATCGACAGAAATCTAGGGAAGAAATGTTTGGGTGAACAGTAGCTATCGAGGGTTTCGAAGATGAAGATACGAAATATCGGATGGAAAATAATCGAAGTGTTGCTCTACACTTGCATATTTAAATCTCCCACATGAAAGCTGCTGTTCCAATTAATCAGATCCCTGATAACGCTTCAGCAGAAGTCTCACAGCTAAATCCAGCATTTCCTCTCGACAGGATCAGCTGAAACCAATCAGACGTTTCGCTTCACTTACACCATGTCAAAACGACATCGTACCAACTAATCAAAACGACATCGTACCAACTAATCAAAACGACATCGCATAGGCTCACATCTGAACCCAACATTTACTCTCACAGCTGCCTCAGCTGATACAATCAGACGTTGTCACACTTCGCTACTCATCCAAACGACGACGCATCAAGGTTCCCGCTAAATAACTCAAAACGACGTAGCAGCACTCCAACAGCTGAGAACAGATCTCTCACAAAACGACCAACAGCTGAATCTAAAATAATATCAAAACGACGACGTAGAGGATACGTCACCATCACTGTCAATAGCTGATCAAGCCAACGTCTGATCATCTCACGCATCAGATCCCTCTCCAGCTGATGACCAAAACAACCAACAGCTGACACAAAGCGTTACACCCAAAACGCTATCGTTCCAACTTATCCAAACGATGTAGTTTCGTTACCCGCTAAGAAATACTCTAACGAAACCAACAGCTGGTTCCTACACACTCACATCTGCCAGCGTTACCCCACAGCTGAACAAATCTCTTGCAATAGCAACAGCTGTTTTGTGCTACAACACCAGCAGTCAACCTAAATCGTTGACTTTCACCACTTAGCGTAGACATCTGATCCTCCAGCTGCTACCAACAGCTGAAATTCTGAAAAACACCAAAATCTGAAACCAGATTCAACCAAATATTCCGAATCCAGAAATCTGAAAATTACAATCCAGACTTCCCTACAATTCCTCAAAATATGAAATTCGAAATCCCCAAAATCTCATGACTAAGCCTATGCAAAACTGATTAATCACTATTCGAATTTCTCAATCCTCACAGGAAAGCTGCAAGAGACCCAAAAGCCGTTGAATGACAAATCTGGCTTAGGTTTCTGTGTTGGTGAAAGCAGCTCTGGGGAATCTAGTACTCAATCAGATCTGGCCTATGACAAGTTCAAGAAGATGAATTTTGTCAAAGCCAGTGTGATACACGATGCATTTGAGTCGGTGAAGTACGATGATCAGATCTCACCAAAGCTGAACCATAAAGGAAAACAAGGTATTGGTTATACCAAGCCTGAGAACTGCAAGCCTAGTTGGCTATAGAACAGACTTGAGAAAGGTAAAGCTGAAGCTGAATCTAAGTCGTCTGTTCCAAACCAGCAAAGGCGTGATTCGAAGTAGTCCAAATCTGTATGGGTAAAGGTTCAGCCCAAACGAGATCTGAATGGTCAAAGTGTGAAGCCAAATCTCAATAGATCACGTAATGTTTATGCACGAACCCTAGCAGGTATCCATACTGGGAAAACTGTAAAGATAATTTAAGTATGGGTCTCGAAAGGGGTAATCCAATCTGGACCCAAGTAAAATTGGGTACCAAAAGTTTATTTTCATGATTGCAGGACAACAGGTACAAAGCTTCAGAAGAATCCATCATTTGGTATCTGGACAGCGGATGTGCGAGGCATATGACGGGAAATCCAAAGCTGCTGTCAGATATGGTGCAACACAAAGGAGACAAAATTATTTTTGGTGATAACTCACACGGTAACACTATGGGTAAGGGTAAGCTTATCCATGGTAACATTTCCATTAATGATATCCTTGTTGTTGAAAATTTGTGCTATAATCTGATTAGTATAAGTCAGCTGTGTGACAATGGTTACACAGTTAACTTTCAAAAGCACACATGCACAGTTCAGAATCCAGATGGGATGACAGTGTTAGTAGGAAGCAGATCTAGGAATACCTACATTGTCAACTGGTTTGAGCATCTGGGATGTGAACAGATTTGCCTAGCAGCTGACTCTTCTAAGAGCTGGCTATGGCACCAGAGGATGAACAATCGGAACATCAAAACACTTGCCAAATTGAGTAAGCTTGAATTGGGTTCTGGTATGCCCAAAATAATTTTTTCAAAAGACAAGATTTGTGCAGCATGTCAGCTGGGAAAACAAATTCGATCTACTTTCAAAAATATTCGTTCTTCCCGAAACTTAGAACTTTTACATATGGATCTTTTTGGTCCTATACCAGTAACGAGCTTAGGGGGAACAAATTACACCCTTGTCATTGTTTATGACTTTACAAAATTTACATGGGTGTTGTTTTTAAAATCAAAAGACCAAACTGCTGACCAGCTGATTAAGCTTTTAGAACGTGTACAAAATGACAAATCTTGTACTGTCAACCGGATAAGATCTGATAGAGGTACTGAATTTTTAAATCATAAGCTATCCTCTTATCTGGAAGACATTGGAATAATTATGAGCTTTCAGCAGCTAGAACTCCTCAGCAGAACGGGTTAGCTGAGAGGAGAAACCGAACTTTAAAAGAATTTGCTCGATCTAGGATTGCATATTCTGGTATTTCTCAAAAATTTTGGGCAGAAGCAGTTAACACAGCTTTCTATACTCAAAATAGATCGATGATTAATAAGAATCATGGAGTTACCCCATATGAGATCTGGAGTGGCAAGAAACATGATATATCTTATTTCAGGGTGTTTGGGTGCAGATGTTTCATTCACAATAACGGAAAAAAGCACCTACCAGCTTTCGATGCAAAATCTGATGCAGGTTTGTTTCTTGGATACTCAGCTGTGAGCAAAGCCTACAGAGTGTTCAACAACCGAAGCCTGACGATTGAAGAATTAGCTCACGTGGTGTTCGACGAGACCAACTTTCGATCCAACTCAGCTGTGAGCTTACATGATCTGTGCTCACGTCTGGAATCAACCAGCTTATAAGAATCAAGTGATGATGTGCAACAACAAAGATATTCAACTGAGATACAACCAGCTCTGGACACACCACACGATAATGCGCAAACAGATCTGACAGGTAACACAGTAGTCATTGATTTGACTAACGTTGACCGAAACAGATCTTGCGGGTGTTGGAACAACTACTGCTCAAGTGGATACACAAGAAGATCCTACAGTTCATCAATTGGTATCCAGACCAGCTTCAGATGCGCAAGAAGATTTAATCAATTGGTATCTGATCCAAATCTGGAACAACAATCACATCAAGTGGTATCAAGCAATCCAGCCAAGAATCCAAGCAGAACAGGGAGCTAATCCAATCAGATATGATCTTCGGTGGAATAGAAATCATCCACCTGAGTAGATCATAGGTAATGTACATTCTCCTATTCGCACACGAGGCCAGCTTATGCATGAGTATTTCAATTCAGCATTCATATCTCATATAGAACCAAAGCTGATAGAAGAAGACTTAGCTGACCCAAGCTAGATAGATTCTATGCAAGAAGAACTTAGCCAGTTTAAGAAAAATAATGTATGGCAATTAGTTCCTCGACCTACTAGTTATTCAGTGATGGGAACTAAATGAGTCTTTAGGAACAAGCCGAATTAGGATGGTGCAGTAATTATAAACAAGGCTAGACTGGTAGCTCAAGGCTTTAGACAACTAGAAGGAATATATTTCGATGAGACCTTTGCACCAGTAGCCAGATTAGAAGACATTCGCATGTTTCTTCCATATGCTGCATATAAAGACTTCAAGGTCTTTCAAATGGATGTGAAGAGTGCCTTTCTAAATGGCATCTTAAATGAGAAAGTGTATGTTGCACAACATCCTGGATTCGTTAATAAAACATATCCAGATCACGTATATAAACTGGATAAAACTCTATCGGGGTTGAAGCAAGAACCCAGATCTTGGTATGACACACTCTCTAAATTTTTGATTGAGCATGATTTGTAATAGGCACTGTCGATAAGACTTTTTATAAATTTGTTAAGAATGATCATGTCATATTGGTACAGATTGATGTCGATGATATTATCTTTGGGTAAACTAACCCAAACTGTGCCAAAAGTTTTCTAAGTTGATGCAGGACAAATTTGAGATGAGCATGATGGGAGAGCTGACGTTCTTTCTGGGTTTACAAGTTAGACAGCTCGAGAATGGGATCTTCATCAATCAAGCTAAATACACAAAATAACCGCTGAAAAAATTTGTCATGGACAATTGTTCAGCAGCAGCAACCCCGATGAGTGCTTCAATCAAATTAGACAAAGATGAAGCTGGAACAGCCATAGAGGTATCTTTGTATCGCGGTATAATTGGCTAATTTCTATACTTAACAGCTAGCAGACCAGACATCATGTTTGCTGTCTGTATGTGTGCTAGATTCCAAGCTGAGCCTAAACAGTCGCATTACATTGTTGTAAAACGGATTTTAAAATATTTGAAAGGAACTTCCAATTTTTGGGGAACCACGGCGGATCCGGATCACGCCTCCCGACGAGGCAGCGGAAGAACAAAAATTTGCCGGGAGACGATCAATAAAATTCTAAACAAATCATGCTATGACCATTCATAGGGTGTTTCTCGGGGTTACCTTTCTGGCAACTCGTGCCTGGCTCCGACCAGTTTCGCGAGGAAACCGGCACTTCACGGTAGGCGGCGGTAGATAACGTCAATCAGGTCCACGACCGGAAGCGAGACTCCTTCATAAGCCTGCACTAGAAGGCCTGATGAGATCAGCACGGACGGATTCTCCTCGTCAAGTTGGCCGGAACAATTTCCGGCGAGGCAAGGCGGCGGCGGCGGCGCTAGGCGGCGGCGGCGACGGCTTTGAGAGAGAGGAGGGAGGCGGCCACTTAGAGCTAGGGTTAGGGTTTAATGAATTGAGTTGTGTGTGTTATTATGAAGCTTAAGTCTACATTAAGTAGACATAATGATGGACTTGGACCGGCCCAACGGGACCGGGTCCAACGGATGAACATTCAGTTCATCCCTATCACCGTGACTTCATCATAACTTCGATCGCCTATATGATCGGACCGATCGACTCAGTTTCCAAAACTGAATACTATGATCTGAAAAACCATTTTTCAGAACCCCAGTGCAAAATGACCCTTTTGCCCCTCAGCAGCGGAAATCACGATTTGACCCCTGTTGACTTTTAGGAAGTCGCACTCCCCAAAATTCTCCTCGAGTGCTCAACACATTGAGCTTAGTATCCGTGCGGGAATCTCGAATCCAGTACTTGTGTGACCCTCAATGGTTCAGGGATACATCTAGCCGTGGGCCCACAACCATTGCGGCTCCGGAATCACAATTCCGGACTTGCCCATCGGATCATGGTAAGAGCGTCTAGCAACATCGCCCCATGATCCCCTAGGTATCACTGATAGTGCCTGCAAGAACCAGTTGGTCGTGGTTAGCGTACAGTACGGTCCTTTCAATCCATATATCCCGATCAGATCAACGACCATTGGTAAATCGAGAGTCGCTATAGATCCGATAGCTATGCGTACATCTTGGAGATCGAATAGTGACATCGCGAGTGTAACTAGGTAAACACATTTACCTAAAACACTTCTAATACTCTATGACGTTTCGAGTCGTGAGGACTAATCAGTACAACCAAGACCTCGGACTTATCCACTCGACAAATGGTAACCACTTGGAAAGTCCGAACGAGGGCAGTTCGATAGATCACCAGGTCACTATCTATCTGCATGCTCAGAACATCACAATGTTCCCTACCAATGAAACATGGTACTTCGCATCGCAGATACTAGTCTCAATCTCGGGCGGCCTTATCCTCATTTTGACGGCCCAATCGACTAGGAACTAATTCAGAATACACAGTGACTATTAGATGTGTTTCATGATAGCCGTCATACCCACTATCACATCTAACATACACTATGGTGCATTCTAGGTCTTTACTCAACGCATTTGTTAATCATCATACAACACAATGAAAGTAAATAATGCCATATAAATAAATGCGAATATCATATATAAAGATTGTTTCATACAAGAGTCTATAAACCCACACGCCACAAGTTGGCTAGTTGGGCATCTACTCTAACACCAATGTGGGTATTTGGTATCCCAAAGACTCTAGTTTTCAACTAATCGATTATAGTGATGCAGATTACGCATGTTGCAGGATTGATAGGCTTAGCACTAGCGGGACTTGTCAATTCTTGGGAGATCGCTTGATTTCCTGGTTCAGTAAGAAGCAGACTTCAATTGCTACATCCACAGCTGAAGCAGAGTATCTAGCGGCTGGAAGCTGCTGTGCTCAGATCCTATGGATTCAACACCAGCTCAAGATTATGGTATTGATGCTTCTGAAGCTCCTATCTTCTGTGACAATACCAGTGCGATAGCTATCACCCAGAACCCTGTGCTGCATTCAAGAACCAAGAACATAGATATTCGGCATCATTTCATTAGAGATCACGTGCTCAAGAAGGACGTCAGGTTGGAGTACGTGTCGATGGACCAGCAAGTTGCTGATATCTTCACGAAACCCCTACCGGACGCTAAGTTTTTGTATTTTCGAAACATTCTTGGTCTCTTAGAACTACCTTAGTCTATGATTGTGCTAACATTTTGTAGGTTGAACAGCTTTCATTTATTTCAGATCTGAGTCTTCTGTCAGGGGGGACGAGGAGTACTTCAGATTTGATATGCGTTGGGAGAACCTCAGCCTTAGGGGGAACAACAGATCTGAATTAATAAGTGATGAGTCAGCTGAATGAGTGAGATCTGAATCTATTCAGATTTCGCGTATATACAGCTGATGCTTATATGTAATCAGATCTGGCAGTATCCCAGCTGAAACATTAAACATATCTAAGGTTGTGACGTAATGGACAAATGGCGCTAGTTTTTACTTTTTCACCCTCGTGGTAAATTTTCAAAATGATTTCAAAATCTTTCAAAATCTGATCGTGCCATCGGATGATTGACACGTGTGTTGTCATCATGCGAAACTTCACATCCACATTCTCTCTCTCTCATTTTTTTGAATTCTCTTACCTTTTATACGTCTGTTCAAATTCATTTACAGTTTACCTTGTGAAAAATTACTATCGTATTCTCTTGCTTTTAGTGCTTTCTCTTTGCAGATTACCTATCTTTCGGTTTTCTCTTCGCCCAATCAACATACTGCAATGGCATCCTCACTTATCAACAACGCTATTCAAATCTACTTCGATTCAATGTTCGGGATGGCTGACGAAGGAATGGTTAAAATGTTTAAAACCCTAGAGTCATCTGGACTCCGTGGGTTCTTGGGATGATCCTCTGCCATCTACGAAGCTGCTTTGGTGGAATTATTTTAGAATGCTTCAGTGAGGGACGACAAGTTGTCAGTACAGTTCTGGATAAGGCATTTGAGATTTCTGAGGAATTTTTTGCTAGTACTTTTGATTTGCCGACAGAGGAATTGACAGAGTTGGCTGATGTACCAAAGGATTTGGTGTTTGATGCACGGAGTGCATTTTCTTTGAGTGGTGAACAGCTGAAGACCTCTTGCAAAAAGAGGGAAATGAAGTATGAGTTTCGGCTGTTGAACGACATCTTGGCTAAGATCGTGACGGTCAAAGCCGGTTATTTTGATGCGGTCACCCATGAACGTTTTCTGATGATTTCTGCTATCCATGGTGGAGTCAAGGTCAACTGGGGCAAACTGTTGTTCAATATTTTCAAGGATATGGTGACCCCTGATTCGAAGCAAGCCCGAGGGTTTGTAGTGCATATTTGTATTATTTTGAAGGGTGCACCAGATCTGGACTGGGTGAATTTATGGAATTCACACCTCTGAAGATTCTTACTGTTAGAGTAGATGCCCAACTAGCCAACTTGTGGCGTGTGGGTTTATAGACTCTTGTATGAGACAGTCTTTATATATAATATTCGCATTTTTTTATATGGCGTTCTTTACTTTCATTATGTGTGTAATGATTTACAATTGCGTTGAGTAAAGACCTAGAATGCACTTAAGCGTATGTTAGATGTGATAGTGGGTATGACGGCTATCATGAAACACATCTAATAGTCGCTGTGTATTCTGAACATGTTCCTAGTCGATTGGGCCGTCAAAATGAGGATAAGGCCGCCCGAGTTCGAGACTAGTATCTGCGATGTGAAGTACCATGTTTCATTGGTAGGGAACATTGTGATGTTCTGTAAAGACCTAGAATGCACTTAAGCGTATGTTAGATGTGATAGTGGGTATGACGGCTATCATGAAACACATCTAATAGTCGCTGTGTATTCTGAACATGTTCCTAGTCGATTGGGCCGTCAAAATGAGGATAAGGCCGCCCGAGTTCGAGACTAGTATCTGCGATGTGAAGTACCATGTTTCATTGGTAGGGAAAATTGTGATGTTCTGAGCATGCAGATAGATAGTGACCTGGTGATCTATCGAACTACCCTCCTTCG
>KV003133.1:107327-127444 GCA_001598015.1 Dorcoceras hygrometricum
AAAGAATCCTCTCGAGTCTCTCTTCATAACTTAAATCTGGTGCTTAGCTGAATAGGTTCATGACTTAATATGTGAGATGGGTTGGGTATATACTTCCTACAAAACTAATACATGAACAACGCTCGCTATGTACAGCTATCAGCTGCGGGGCAACGCTAAGCAATAAGCTAACGTTTCTCGTCTTTCTTAAAATCTTATTTGAGTCTCTCTTCATAACTTAAATCTGGTGCTTAGCTGAATAGGTTCATGACTTAATATGTGAGATGGGTTGGGTATATACTTCCTACAAAACTAATACATGAACAACGCTCGCTATGTACAGCTATCAGCTGCGGGGCAACGCTAAGCAATAAGCTAACGTTTCTACTCTTTCTTAAAATCTTATTTGGTCCAATATATCTTGGATTTAACTTTCATTTTCTTTCTAAATCGTATTACTCCCTTCATTGGAGCAACTCTTAAGAATACATGGTCGCCGGTTTCGAATTCAGCTCTCTTCTTCTATTATCTGCGTAACTCTTCTGTCTGCTTTGAGCAGCTTTCCTTCTTTCTCGCATCTTTCTAACAGTTGATGCTATTTGATCCATCAAATTTGATCTTACCGAGAGATCTGCTAAGACTGACTTATTACTGCTGGGTACTAGTTCTAATCCATCATTAGACATAATGTGACCTAAGAAGGCGACTTTCTCCCACCAGAAGTCACATTTACTCAACTTAGCGAACAGCTGCTTAGTCTTTAAAATTTGAAGCACTGTCCTCAATTACTTAACATGTTCGAATTTAGTCTTAGAGTACCCTAAGATATCGTCTATGAACACAACTATGAATTGATCCAAAAAGGGTTGGAAAACTCTATTCATCAGGTCCATAAAAGCTGATGGTAACTAAACCTTAAATCGATCTTAGAAAAGACTGCTAATCCTTTCAACTGGTCAAACAGATCTTCTATCCTAGGAAGGAAATATTTATTCTAAGTGGTCAATTTATTCAGCTCTTGGAACTAGGTCAATCGAAAATTCTAACTCTCTATCTGGTGGCGGTCCATGTATATAACTCGTTTACCACCTCTACATCTAAATGTTGGGGCTTGCTAGACGCTGCTAGGGATAACAGACTTATCAAAAATCCTACCCCACCTTTCCTCAAACAGCGTTGAGCCTTAAGAGCTGATATTATCCTAGGAACCCTACAAACATGTTTAGCTTCCAACTTGAATGATTCTCCTCTAGGTGGGTTAACCACCACTGTTCATAGCTTAAAATCTATCACTACTTCCTATTAGGTTAACCAATTTAATCAGCCGTAATCAGCTGCCCTTGAGGCCTAAGTTCTAAACTTCAAAACACATCATGGGATACTAAATCTTCTCCCGAAGGTACTGTTACACAAAGGCCTACAGCTACACATTCAGGTCCGATGGGTGGCTTTTTAGCAAACTTAACTGCTATAAAAGAATGAGTGGCTCCTGAATCTAACAAAGCCACAGAAGGCTAACGAGCTATAAAAATCTCACCTGTCCCCGCAGTAGGATCTGGATTGGCCTGATCAGTTGTCATTACATATGTCCTGCTGGTCACCAGCTGCCTGGACTTTGGGCAAGTCTTTATGATATACCCTGGCAATCCACACTTGTAGCAGACATTCTGTCCAGCCCTTCACTGACCAGCATGCTTTTTGTTATACGCACGACAAGTCGGTTTGATATTCATCCTGGGGGCTAAGTTGCTCGGTTGGGGTTGCTGCTCTAGAGACTCCTGCTGACCAGTCTTTGGTTGCTTAGGTGACTTCAGCTTCCTAAACTGAGAAGCCTGGCGTTTCTTCTTGTGCCTAAACCCTTTCTGAGAATTCCCATGGCTAGGTCCTTGGCCTGAAGAATGGCCACTTTCTTGACTCGATTGTCTTACTAACAGCTCTACTGGTGGTGTTATAACCACTATCACACATGCGGGACCACCTGAGCTAACTTCTTCGATAGTGCTGCCCCTTCTCTCCCCACATCTACCTCTACCTCGTCCAGACATCTTATAACTATAGCCCGTAATCCACCACAATGCAATAATCAAAACATGCTAAAGTTAAAAACAAATATTCTAAAACATAAAATGAACTCACAGCGCTGGAGAAACGGTCGACAACAGCTGTTCCAACCGGAAGTGCGTGTGTTTATCTCAGGACCATGCTCTGATACCAAGTTGTAATGTCCCAATCCTCATGAGGTCACGAATGAATAATAAAAAGAATAGAAGAGCTGAATGGAAGATGTCATAAGCTGTATCCCTTATGACTAAAATAAAAATTCGAAACGCAAACAACAAAATGGCGCCAAGTACTGAGACAGCTGAAACAATTTCTCATTATCAGATGTCAAAAATGTCTAACTAAGAAAGCACCTGCTGGTTTCTAACTAAGAAAGCACCTGCTGGTTTCTAACTAAGAAAGCACCTGCTGGTTTCTAACTAAGAAAGCACCTGCTGGTTTCTAACTAAGAAAGCACCTGCTGGTTTCTAACTAAGAAAGCACCTGCTGGTTTCTAACAAAGAAAGCACCTGCTGGTACCAAAATATGACTATAACTTGGTGTTGTAACATTCAAACGGCGACTACGCTACCAGATGTTGCCTATTGAATCAGACTTAACTTCTGATTCGACTAGCAACTTTGATTACATAGCGTCAAGTTCAAACGTTACATTCACCAGAAGAAAGAACATTCTTAATCATACGCGAATCAAAGCTAACTTCATCGTACTTTTAAACATCTAACTTTCTTAGAACATCTGGGAGACTTGGATGCAGAAGGCATCAGCTGAAGCGAAGACTACTGGTTTGAAGATGAAATTCACCAGAAGAACTTTCCTAAACATGGAATCACTTAAACCCGACTGCTCAGTGTTTTATTTTTAAAACAACATCATCTTCTTTATCAAAGCACTATGTAAAAGCTTTGAAACAGAAACATAACTTTGAACCCGTCATTATTTAATTTTCTTAAACATGTTTAAACATGAACATAACTTATCGTTAACATAAACAGGCAACAATCATGCACTGGAACAATATATATGCTTTAAAATGGCGTAGAAAGATCAGCCTTTACATGCCTTTACTGCGAAACACAAGGGCAGCCGGTCTCAACAGGAGTTCTCCACAAGCACCACCACGGGCACCTTGAAGTGTTTAGAGAAAAAGAGGGAAATTTCTGGACAACAATGAAACTTTCTTGCTTACAAAAACAATCATATATGAGATATGATTTGTAGTAGGTATTAACACTCGAGTAGGCATGGAATCCTACCAACCCGTGTCCTTTTCAAAGGAATTTGTCAAATACTCCTTACCACTATTTTGCATTTGAAAACTTTACCAAAACTTTTTAAAAGGAACTATTTTTGTCCAGCCGATGGCATTTCAAACCAAAAGCTGAAATATGCTCGTGTTTGTGCTCGGGCGACAGCTGCCTGGAAACCGTCCGCGTCATGCCTCAAAACAACACTTGAAAATCAAATTTTTTTAAAAACAATTAAAATAAATTAAGGCTGAAACTGCAATATCAAATAGACCCTTAAAATAGAAAATGCTCAAATATGTGGTCCTATGGATTTTTTGGTCGTTACAACATTAATAGTGGTGGTGATGCCAAAAAGGGGGAAATAAGTAGCAGCCGAGGTCCACCGCCTCCTGACGATCAAAACAGACCTGGTGGAGGCAGTAGAAGTGAACCTTCGAGGAAGAGAGGAAGTGGCTCGCAAAGTGGTTCAAGACAAAGAGGATTCAGATACTGGCTTGGAGGAGACAGAACAGAGTTTTTGACATTTTCAGTTCTTTGTACAAATTTCTTGTCTTAGAAGTTTTGAATATATATATATAGCGCGACTTCGAGCAAAATCTTTCGTATCTTTTTAGGTCGTAGGCTGCTAAGTTTTGTCATCACCAAAAAGGGGGAAATTGTTAAGATAAATTTATAAGTTTTGGTGATAAGAAAAACAAGATAAGAACTGAATTTTAAGAATCAGATCTGGACAGTGAGTAATGGTACTTAGCAAGAAAGAGAATTTTTCATATCCGAGAGATTTGGGAACAATATATTTAGTTCTAGATCAGATCCAAGGAAATCAGATTAGAGCAACCCCGATTCGATTGTATCAGTTAAAGAGAATATCAGTTTTGGGTATTCGTGTTGAAGAATTCAGATCAGAGTATTTCATATCAGATAATGTCAGATTTGAGTATTCGGGTAATGACAGTTATCGGGTCAAGTATTTCAGTACAGAGGCTCTTGTATCAGATCAGATCATAGGGTATCATATTTGGGATCAGAGGCTACGTTAACATATCCGATAAGAAACAGATTCAGATTTGGTTATAGTGTCAGGCCCGGTGCGCTAAACCAAGGATTAATAAATCAATTAATCACAATTATGCGGAAGCATCAAAATCAGGGATTAAAAATTTTTTTTCGAAATGTTGGGCCTGATCCAAAACATCAACCTTAAAATTGTTCATAATCTGTTGGATCTGTTTTTACAAACCCTGATTAAGTTTTGAATTACACAAAACCTATTATTGTGATTCTAACAATTCTAATTAAGTGTGCAGATTATATGTATCGAAGAAGACGATCAGAGCTCATATTTGTCCAGACAGTTGGTTCGCAATATTATCAATCAGCAGTTGGTTTGGTGTTCATGGAATCAGCAGTTGAATTAGCGATGGAGACGTCCAGAGTTGATTCAGTTGTTTGTAATCAGGCGGTGGCCAAGTTGAATCAGCTGGAGCATGATAATCCAGCTGGAACAATAACAACCAGCTGAAGAGCTAAAGTGCGAAGCGAACCAGCTGGATTATGTATTGAGAAGCCAGCTGGAGAATTGTATCGAAGAAGAAGATGCGCAAAGTACTGTTGACGAATCTGTTAGCAGTAGCGATTATATGTACTGTTGATGAATCTATCAACAGTCACTATTCAAGAAGGAAGCTAAGAAGAAGAATCGCTAGCTGGAGCTGGATTGTTGAAGAAGATCAGCTGGAGCGTAAAATATAGATGACATCAGCAGTGACGTCATCATTCAGCAGAAGCTACAGTCGAAAGAGCTGAAGCGACGTCGTGTTGAGAATCAGCAGATGAAGAGAGACGTAAAAGAGAAGCGACGTCGTAGAGGAGGAAATTCAGCAGAGAGCTACTGTTCATCAGCAGATGCTATTTGGAGATTAGCGACTGCAAAACGATGTCATTTACATAAGTTGATACGACAGCGTTTTGCTCTTGCGCTAAAGATTGAGCAGGAAGACTTTGCGTTGTTATTTCAGCAGTCGAAGCTACAGTGTCCAGTCGCAACGCAAAGATATCCAGTCGCAAGATGAATTCCAGACGCAAGCAACAGCAGCATCCAGTCGAGAGCTTATTTGAATCAGCTGTTGCTAATCAACCAGTCGCAAGCTTTGCAATATTCAGTCGACTTGGTTCCCAGGCGCAAAGAATTGAAGAAGGAGCAAAGTGCAGCAGTCGTAGGAATATATCAGCAGCGAATCAGTTGACGAATTATCAAAGCTGGATGTCAACTGCTGAGCTTAATTCAAAATGGAGAAAGCGACAGAAGCCTGCAAAAGAAAAGGACGCAAGTACTGTTACCTTGTTGGTACTTTACAGAGGAGCGTTGCACCAAAATGGAAAGAAGGCAAGATAGCCTTCTGGAGCGCTGAAGAATTTTGGAAGCTTTCCAACGGGAAGAATTTTACAGAGGCTATATATTAGAGGCAACGCCCATTGAAGAGTTGTTCGTGAGGTTGGTCACTGTGAAGCTATCGCACCTTCCGAGGTGGAAGAAGGGGAGATGTAGGATGTTGATATCCGAACTTCCATAAATAAATATGCTGAGTATCGTGCTCTTTATTCATACAGTATTGCATATTTACTTAGCACGCATTGCACGTTTACAGTTCAGCAGTTGCTTATACTTAGCATACGCATAAACAGACTTCAGCACTTAGCATCATATTTCAGCAGCACACAAGCACACAAGTCTCGAACAGATTTATGTTGTACATAAATCTGTTTGAGTTGTTTTAAAATATAAGATTCAGTTCTGGTATTTTCCGCATGATTTTTAAATCATACCAGATCTGTCTCCGGTGCTCTTCGTATTTTATATGTTCAAGAACAACGAGCTATTGCAGCTCAAGTATTAGCAGCGCGCAAAATTTTAATGGTTGTCAAAACAGCGCCTGCTATGTTTTTGATCCTTAAACCGGACCATCAAGTGGTATCAGAGCAGGTTTGTTCTTGAACGAGCACTAATTTTGAAAACACATGTGCTATGTTTTAAATGTTTCTAAAAGTTTTCTAGAAGCTTATTTTATGAAGGCCAGATCTGTTTTAATATAGAACCGGTTTTTCGCTTGATGAACTGTCGGGATGCGCGAGTCTCGGGCAGATGACAAGCTTCTATTTTCGTTGTGCTGTAAGATCACTTGGAGCGTGGCTCAGTGACAAGCACATGGGGCGAGATAGAAGAATGAAAAATCAGAGCTGTTCTTTGTACTGGTTTTTCATAATTTTAAGTAACTCAGTAGCACATGTTATTTGAAATATTTCGATGCTCTGATTTGTATTTTAAATTGTTCTGTTTTGCGGATTCCAGCTGATGCAAAATTTTGAGTTTAAAAATGTTTTGAGCTCATGTTATAAAAGACAGGGAGAGTGGCGTCACTGTCTTTAATTTGAGCAAATGCATCAGCTTTGGTTTTTCAAAATCATATAATGTTGCATACGGTGCTTTCCAAATGTTGTTTTCGTTTTTCAAGATAAAACTCCTGCTGTTACATTGTTTTTGTTGTAACAGTGTAGGGAGAGCTTTTGTTTTTAAATCGGGAAGTCCAGTAGTTCACTCTCTTATTGATTCCCACAAAAAGGGAGAGAATTGTTAGAACATGCATCGTTGATTTGAGGTTTTGTGTAAATCAAAAAGGGAGAGATTTTTGGATCTGTTTTTATAGACCCTGATTAAGTTTTGAATTACACAAAACCTATTATTGTGATTCTAACAATTATAATTAAGTGTGCAGATTATATGTATCGAAGAAGACGATCAGAGCTCATATTTGTCCAGACAGTTGGTTCGCAATATTATCAATCAGCAGTTGGTTTGGTGTTCATGGAATCAGCAGTTGAATTAGCGATGGAGACGTCCAGAGTTGATTCAGTTGTTTGTAATCAGGCGGTGGCCAAGTTGAATCAGCTGGAGCATGATAATCCAGCTGGAACAATAACAACCAGCTGAAGAGCTAAAGTGCGAAGCGAACCAGTTGGATTATGTATTGAGAAGCCAGCTGAAGAATTGTATCGAAGAAGAAGATGCGCAAAGTATTGTTGACGAATCTGTTAGCAGTAGCGATTATAAGTACTGTTGATGAATCTATCAACAGTCGCCATTCAAGAAGCTTAGAAGAAGCACAAGCTGGAGCTGAAGCAATGAAGAGATCAGCTGGAAGCGTAGATGACATCAGCAGTGACGTCATCATTCAGCAGATGAGAAGAGATGCGCTAGATATGGAATGAGCTGTGATGACATCAGCCTTGATGTCATCACAATCATCAGATGACTTTCAGCAGATGAAGCGAAGCGCAAAAGCTGAAGCGACGTCGTGTGGAAAATCAGCAGATGGATTAGTTGTTGATGACGTCAGAAGACTTTGTGTTGTTATTTCAGCAGATGAAGCTTCAGAAGATTCAGTCGCAATGCAAAGATTCCCAGACGCAATGTTTTGAGCATCCAGTCGCAAGAAGATTCAGGCGAAGCTTTTGGACAACCAGACGCAAGCAACAGCAGCATCCAGTCGAGAGCTTATTTGAATCAGCTGTTGCTAATCAACCAGTCGCTGTTGCTGCATATTCAGTCGCAAGATTTCCAGGCGCAAAGAATTGAAGAAGTAGCAAAGTTATCCAGTTGAAGAGAATAAATCAGCAGCGAAGCAGTTGACAACTTACGAAGTGTTATCAAAGCTGGATGTCAACTGCTGAGCTTAATTCAAAATGGAGAAAGCGACAGAAGCCTGCAAAAGAAAAGGACGCAAGTACTGTTACCTTGTTGGTACTTTACAGAGGAGCGTTGCACCAAAATGGAAAGAAGGCAAGATAGCCTTCTGGAGCGCTGAAGAATTTTGGAAGCTTTCCAACGGGAAGAATTTTACAGAGGCTATATATTCAAGGCGACGCTCATTGTTGAAGTGTTCGTGTGTTCGTTCGAGGAACCAGTTGGTGCGACTACATACTGTGATAGAATTACATTGTTCATACAGTGCACCAACATAGGGAAAAGAAAAAGAAGATGAAATAGTCGACAATCATTCTTGAGAAGAGCTTATTGTGTCGATTGTTGAATCTATATTAGCTTGTATTAGAGCATTTCCCTAGTGTGTGAGAAAAACAGAGAGTTGAGCGTTCATTGTATCAATCTCACACTTTGCAATATTCAGTCGACTTGGTTCCCAGGCGCAAAGAATTGAAGAAGGAGCAAAGTGCAGCAGTCGTAGGAATATATCAGCAGCGAAGCAGTTGACGAATTATCAAAGCTGGATGTCAACTGCTGAGCTTAATTCAAAATGGAGAAAGCGACAGAATCCTGCAAAAGAAAAGGACGCAAGTACTGTTACCTTGTTGGTACTTTACAGAGGAGCGTTGCACCAAAATGGAAAGAAGACAAGATAGCCTTCTGGAGCGCTGAAGAATTTTGGAAGCTTTCCAACGGGAAGAATTTTACAGAGGCTATATATTGGAGGCGACGCCCATTGAAGAAGTGTTCGTCGGTTCGAGGAACCAGTTGGTGCTACTACAATACTGTGGGAAATATTCATTGATTACACAGTGCACCAACAGAGGGAAAATAATCTGAAGTGAAGCTGTCAACTAATCATTCGAGAGAGAGTTTCATTGCAGTTGACAGTGTAGCTAGAATAAGTTGGAACGACAGCGTTTTGCATTCGCAATCAGCAGATGAAGCATTGTATCAATCTCACACACCCGGATTCATTCACATCTATATGTGAATGAATCTCGAAATATGTTCATATTTCCCGTCCAAGCATGAAGACGTAAAACTCTTGTGTATGTAGTTAGTCACACAGTTGCGGCTGATGTGCAGTTATGAAGTAGTGGATCCTTCCGAGGTGGAAGAAGGGGAGATGTAGGATGTTGATATCCGAACTTCCATAAACAAATATGCTGAGTATCGTGCTCTTTATTCATACAGTATTGCATATTTACTTAGCACGCATTGCACGTTTACAGTTCAGCAGTTGCTTATACTTAGCATACGCATAAACAGACTTCAGCACTTAGCATCATATTTCAGCAGCACACAAGCACACAAGTCTCGAACAGATTTATGTTGTACATAAATCTGTTTGAGTTGTTTTAAAATATAGGATTCAGTTCTGGTATTTTCCGCATGATTTTTAAATCATACCAGATCTATCTCTGGTGCTCTTCGTATTTTATATGTTCAAGAACAACGAGCTATTGCAGCTCAAGTATTAGCAGCGCGCAAAGTTTTAATGGTTGTCAAAACAGCGCCTGCTATCTTTTTTATCCTTAAACCGGACCATCATAATCGAAATACGAGTTTAACACAAAACTCACAACACAACAGGTAAACAACACATAGTAATTCAACTACAGATCCCCAACATACTTAAAGGCACAGGACATCCCCTGGCTCAATATATCATACATAAATATAACTGGAACTCAATCAAAAAGGGGATCGATCAGCTGAAGCCCCACTCTGTCCAGCTTGGTTACCTGAAGAACCTGCCAAAGCCAATACAGACCAACGCAGCCCAAAAACAGAGAAAATAAAGAGGTCAAACCTCAGTATGAAGAGCCATCTAAAAACAGCAAATCATGCAACATTGATAGGATCAATATGGTTCGAAATCAGCTGTAGGAGTTCAGAAGGGGGGTTGAATGAACTCCTACTATTTTAAATTTTTCGAAACCTTTAAAACAATTTTACAAGCGCCTTGCTTAACTTAAATCCGAGTTATCAGATTTAAGGTATCTCAGTTTAGCATCTGATCTCTTGTCTAACAAATATTGTGCGGAAATAAGCCAATCGATCAGTGAACAGTAAAACGATAAATAGATGCGTTAAATAAAAGATTAGGGTCAAGAGTTTGTTTTTGGAAGTTCGGATATAAATATCCTACGTCTCCCCTTCTTCCTTCTCAGGAAGGTTCCACTATAAGATTTGATGGATTACAGGCCTTCTGCAAAACACCCAGTCACTGAGCCTCGCTCAAAGTGAACTCCTAGCAACACCACAATCTAAAGCACAGACGCAGCTGCTGGTTTTACAAATGAATGATATTTTTCGAACGTCTTTAAGGAGCACCTTCGTTACAGACTCAAATGATATAACAATGAATACAATGCTATGAGACTGTAAATCTTTTGGTTTCTAAAATGTAGAAACGCGATTCAACAAGTGAACCAGAAGATGACTCGAAGGTTTATCTTATGAAGATCAGCGGTTTTGTTCTTCGAGTGTTTGAGCTTTTTGAGAATGGTACAATATGAGAATAGCTCGTAAAAGTGGCAGCGTAACAGCAAGGTAATGAGAGCGAGAGAGTTCTTCAATCCAAACTTCTGCTATTTATAGTCTTCGATCTCAACGATAATTAATTTCTTCAAAGGCAACAAAATCTACTTTTGAATTGCTGTCAATTCGTACGCCGTAAATCCTGCTCCACCAAGAGGCAAGTCGCACAATGTCAGAGCAAATTTGGCGTCGTTCCATATTTGTGCAAACGCCATAAACCGCTCTCTGATATAGTGTACTATTTACCTAGAATAGTACTGATACTGTTCCCTCAATTAAAGCACATGTACGATTCAATATCCACCTTTGATTTCCTCTGATATGAACGTTTGAATCGATTCATTATATTCTCAACCACTGATGACTTGAACCTCTGATAGGTATGCAACGACTGATTTCTTTCAACGCCTGAAAATATGCACCAGCTGATCGCTTGGAATCTCCCTTTTAAAATGTATCGGCTGGTTGCAATCAATTAAGAGTAACAACGACTGGATCAAGCGAGTACTGTAGCCGTCTGCTGATTTTCCTTAAAGAAAACACCTGCTGAAATACCAACGCAAAGTCCAACGACTGAATCCTAGCGCTAGTCCAATACGCTGTCGTTTCAACTTATTTGAACGCTGTCGTTTTGCAATCCTTAACAAAACACGCTAACTCTCAAATGCTTGCGTCACTGAACCTAATACAACTGCTGATTTGCCCTAGAAGAATCTACCTGCTGGTTACCTCTGAAAAGTCCAACTGCTGAAAACAAACCAACGACTAATTATTCCAACGGCTGATTATAAGTTGATAACTGATTAAGAATCTTCCATCTGCTGAATTCCTCCGAATAGATCAACTGCTGAAAATCAACCCGTCGACTGAAAATGTTCTCCTATAAAAGTCACCGGCTGATTTTCCAGTAGCAACTAGTCTTATTTTGTTATCACCAAAACTAATAAATTTTATCCTAACAAACATGCTATGCTTCAAGTTATGAAATGCATGATGGCTATCAAAGGAATCGGTCATCAAGGCCAACGACTCAGCTGGCAAATATCTCAAATGAGCCTCATCCACTCACAGCCAATCAGCCGGTGGAACAACCATCGGTCCGTGATCTTCAGGCCCGTCAGCCATCACAGCTCAGTGGTCTTCAGGCATGACGAATCAGCCGGCCACCACCCGATGATAGCATTTGACCCTTCAGGCGCGACAACTCAGGCGGCCGATCAAAATGCTAGCTCGACTTAGGTCATCAGTCGAATATCAGGCTCAATATGTATGCATGAATGCCATTCAATAATCAGATTCCAATGCATAAAATAATCATTACATAGAACAGATCATAAAAAAAGCACAGTCAATCAAATATGTTCACAGAGTCATGAGATCATAGCATACATATTTCACAACAAGAATTATAAACATGTCCATGCCCAAAGCTGTTTACAGGAGCTCAATCCGTATCTCAAACCAGCTAAAATCCCAATCAGACCTCGCCATGGCACGACATGAACAATCTGCTCAAGTCTGCTTCCTCACTGGCTCACGACAAGCTCAACCAAAGCTGCCTGGAAGCTCAAATCTGTCCAAACAACTAGCCAGTCAACTCAATACTAAGCTAAATCTGCTTACTACTTACGGTCAAGGTTCCAGACTACTCACAACTACTCAACAAGGCTCTACTAGCTCTATCGAAGATTAAAATGGGAAGAATCACTTACCCAGAAGCTCAAATCTGAACGGGGAAAACCATCGACTGGAAGTCGCGAAGGTATTCGGACCTGCAACTACTTCGCTCCTCTTCCTCAAGTCGATCTACAACTCCAACTGGTTTCAATCAAAAGAGCTAAGAAAACAAACCCAGTGCCACCAATCTCGCTCCAAACACGGCGGAAATCGATGGCAATCTACCGGAGAAAGGTTCGGATGAACAGTACCGATTGAGGGTTTCTCTGGAAAGGAGATAGGAAATGTCGGGTTGAAAAATGGTTAAGTGTCGATCGCTACTTAGCATTTAAATCCTTCAGACAACGCTACAGTGAAAGTCAACACCGACTTATTCAGATCTCATCGGCAGCTCAGATCTTAGCGCCAAGGAAAAATTCCCTCAGATCTGCCCTCAGCGATAACTCAAATCTGGCTTCATTACGCTGCACAAGCGCTACCAATCAAAACGGCATCGCCTAGGAGTCCCGCTCACTAACGCTAAATGACGTCGCTCCATCTCCAGATCTGAAGCAGACCGCACCAACGCTCATCCAGATTTGATCAAATCTAATATCCTCGAATCGCACCGGTTTACTCCGGACTCACAAACCGGACCGGTCCAGATAGTATCGTTGACCAACGCTTGACTTCTCCTCGCTAACCAAATCTGTCCCCCTCTCAATACCAGATCTGACTAGCACCTAAAATGACATCGTTTCACTTCCCGCTCGCGATAGCTAACTCAAACCAGCGAGGACCAGATCTGGACATCCAGATCTCACCCAAACCTGAAAACAACAAACCAAACATATTTTCATCGCACTTCTAGTTCAATCGCGCGGGCATTATCCAAATCTGAGTTCCAGCGATCTTTGATACACCTAATCTATCTAGAGAGCTAACACTCTCCTTTACACAACGATAGTATAGCATACTCACTACACAATATACTAGACACCATTCAAAATATATCCATGCAAATTTGAAAATCACTAAACCATAATCCAGATCTGATTATATCGCTAATCATCGTTTAACAGATTTCTAGTCCTCACTTTCTCTTCCACGAAAAATGGATTTCGTACTCGAAATCAACTTACACCAACAATTCAGAATCCAGCAAAACACCAGGAATTCACCAAAACAATTTAAAACACGATATCAACAAGCCAGAAGATTACCTGGAAATCTACTATCAAGGCTCAAACAGATGAGGCCACTCCTGTCTCATCTTTTCTTCAACCTCCCAGGTAGCTTATTCTCTGTCATGCTTGCTCCATTGGACCATCACCAACGGTATAATCTTATTCCTCAGCTGCTTCACCTTTCTATCCAGAATCTGTACTGGATATTCAACATAGTTTAAGATAGAATCCAACTCAACTTCATTAGTCCTCAGCACATGTGACGGATCTGGCTCATATTTCCTCAACATAGATGCATGAAACACATCATGCATCACTGCTAACTCAACAGGCAGCTGCAATCTATAAGTCATTTGTCCAATCCTCTCAACAATCTTAAATGGACCAACGAATCTGGGAGCCAATTTACCTTTAAATCTGAATCTCATCACGCTCTTGAAAGGAGAAACCTTGAGAAACACACGATCGCCAACCTAAAATTCCAATGGTCTGCGTCGTTTATTATCATAGCTAGCATGTCGATCTTGAGCAGCTTTCATCCTACTCTGAATCAACTCAATCTGGTCTTTCATATGATGCACAAATTCAGGAGTAGACAACTGCTTCTCACCAATATCTTCCCAGCAGAACGGGGATCTACACTTACGACCATACAAAGCTTCAAATGGAGCCATCCCGATAGTCACTTTGTAGCTATTGTTATACAAAAACTCAACTAAGGACAAGGAATCCTGCCAACCACCACTGAAATCCAACACAACAGCTCGCAGCATATCTTCTAAAATCTGAATGGTCCTTTCAGATTGGCCATCTGTCTGGGGGTGGTACGTTGTACTCATAGCCAATCTCGAACCCGAGCCCATCGCTGCTTGCAAACTCTTCCAAAATTGGGAAGTAAACCTTGGATATCTATCAGACACTATCGAAACAGGCACTCCATGCAATCTTACCATATGGTCGATATACAAATTCGTCATTTTCTTCATCGAACACCTCACATCATAGGGAATGAAATGGGCTGACTTCGAAAGTCTATCAACAACAACCCAAATCGCATCACATCCCCTATTCGATCGAGGTAAATGCGTCACAAAATCCATGGTGATGTGCTCCCAATTCCATTGGGGCACTTCTAGACTCTGTAGCAAACCACCAGGTCTCATCCTCTCAGCCTTGACCTGTTGGAAATTCAGACATCGAGCTACGAATCCAGAAATATCATTGCTCATGCCTTCCCACCAGTAGTGAGATTTCAATGCATGGTACATCTTCTTCTCGCCCGGATGCACACTGTAACGAATACAATTGGCTTCGTTCAAGATAGTCTCTTTCAGATCAATCAGGTTAGGAACCACCAATCTACCACGGAATCTCAGACATCCATCAGAAGCAACAGAAAAATCATCCGACTAACCATTCTGGGCTTTAATCTTCAACTCATGAATGTACGGGTCAGTCCTCTGCCCTGCTCTAATGTCTGCAACAATATGTGGTTCAACCTGAAAAGAAGAAATCACGCAGTATTGATCACTTGGCTGAAAAAAAACCATCCAGAAGTCCACAAATCCTCATGGACTTTGGATATTCTCATCGACGTCAACATCGCAGGTTGAGCTTTCCTACTCAAGGCATCGGCAACCAAGTTCACCCGCCCAAGCTGATACTGTATCTCACAGTCAAATCTTTCAGCAACTCCATCCAACGACGTTGCGTCATATTCAAATCAGACTGGGTGAAGATGAACTTCAAACTCTTGTGGTCTGTGTACACCACAAATTGCTCACCATACAAATAATGACATCAAATCTTCAAGGCAAAGACAATCGCAGCCAACTCCAGATCATGAACGGGATACCTCGTCTCATGGGGTTTCAACTGTCGAGACGCATAGGCTATCACACGCTCGTTCTGCATCAACACGCATCCCAAACCACTCAGATAAGCATCAGAGCACACCACATAACCTCCAGAACCCGACGGCAAAGCCAACACTGGAGCAGTAGTCAACTTCTCCTTAAGCAACTGAAAACTAGACTCACACTCTTCAGTCCAAACAAACTTCCTATCTTTCTGGGTCAACTTAGTCATCGGCATGGATATCGAAGAGAACTTCTCGATGAAAACGTCTATAATAGCCAGCCAATCCTAAGAAACTATGGATCTCGGAAACATTCCTAGGTCGCTCCTAGTTAAGAACTGCTCGACCTTACTCGTATTGATGGAAATACCTTCCGCTAAAATGACATGGCCCAAAAAACAACTCTATTCAACCAGAATTCACACTTGCTGAACTTAGAATACAGTTGTGAGTCTCTCAATCTCTGCAAAACCAGTCCCAAGTGCTCTTTATGCTCTCTGTAGCTCCTCGAATACACCAGATGTCATCTATGAAGACAATTACAAAATGATCGATATACTCACTAAAGACGCGATTCATCAAATCCATGAAGACAGCAGGAGCATTCGTCAATCCAAAAGGCATCACAAGAAATTCATAATGCCCATATCTCATCCTGAAAGCTGTCTTCGCCACATCAGCCTCTCTTATCCGCAACTGATGATAACCAGATCGCTGATCAATCTTATAGTATACAGCAGATCCCTGCAACTGATCAAACAGATCATCGATTCTCGGCAACAGATACATATTCTTAATCGTCGCTTTGTTCAGCTGGCGAAAGTCAATGCACATCCGCATTGAGCCATCCTTATTCTTCACAAACAAAATGGGCGCTCCCCACGGCGACATACTAGGTCGAATGAAACATTTTTCTAGCAAATCGTCCAACTGCACCTTGAGTTCTCTCAACTCCGCAGGCGCCAGACGATACGGGGCACGAGAAATCGGAGCTGTGCCGGGCACCAACTCAATGCTGAAGTCTATCTCCCTCCTCGGAGGAAAACCAGGAATCTCCTTCGGAAAAACATCGGGAAAGTGTCGCACTACGGGAACGTCACTGAGCTACACACGAGAAGAAGAAGACGCATCCAAAGCGTAGATCAGAAAACCCGCATTCTCTAAGGACAGCAAGCTGAACATCTCCATCGCTGAGACTAACATAGGCTATCACACGCTCGTTCTGCATCAACACGCATCCCAAACCACTCAGATAAGCATCAGAGCACACCACATAACCTCCAGAACCCGACGGCAAAGCCAACACTGGAGCAGTAGTCAACTTCTCCTTAAGCAACTGAAAACTAGACTCACACTCTTCAGTCCAAACAAACTTCCTATCTTTCTGGGTCAACTTAGTCATCGGCATGGATATCGAAGAGAACTTCTCGATGAAAACGTCTATAATAGCCAGCCAATCCTAAGAAACTATGGATCTCGGAAACATTCCTAGGTCGCTCCTAGTTAAGAACTGCTCGACCTTACTCGTATTGATGGAAATACCTTCCGCTAAAATGACATGGCCCAAAAAACAACTCTATTCAACCAGAATTCACACTTGCTGAACTTAGAATACAGTTGTGAGTCTCTCAATCTCTGCAAAACCAGTCCCAAGTGCTCTTTATGCTCTCTGTAGCTCCTCGAATACACCAGATGTCATCTATGAAGACAATTACAAAATGATCGATATACTCACTAAAGACGCGATTCATCAAATCCATGAAGACAGCAGGAGCATTCGTCAATCCAAAAGGCATCACAAGAAATTCATAATGCCCATATCTCATCCTGAAAGCTGTCTTCGCCACATCAGCCTCTCTTATCCGCAACTGATGATAACCAGATCGCTGATCAATCTTATAGTATACAGCAGATCCCTGCAACTGATCAAACAGATCATCGATTCTCGGCAACAGATACATATTCTTAATCGTCGCTTTGTTCAGCTGGCGAAAGTCAATGCACATCCGCATTGAGCCATCCTTATTCTTCACAAACAAAATGGGCGCTCCCCACGGCGACATACTAGGTCGAATGAAACATTTTTCTAGCAAATCGTCCAACTGCACCTTGAGTTCTCTCAACTCCGCAGGCGCCAGACGATACGGGGCACGAGAAATCGGAGCTGTGCCGGGCACCAACTCAATGCTGAAGTCTATCTCCCTCCTCGGAGGAAAACCAGGAATCTCCTTCGGAAAAACATCGGGAAAGTGTCGCACTACGGGAACGTCACTGAGCTACACACGAGAAGAAGAAGACGCATCCAAAGCGTAGATCAGAAAACCCGCATTCTCTAAGGACAGCAAGCTGAACATCTCCATCGCTGAGACTAAGGGGATCTTTGATCGAGAATCCTGGCCGTAGAAGTCCCACTTCTCGCCAGACAAAGGCCAAAAACGAACAATCCCATGGAAACAATCTACGGAGGCCCTATAGTTGGACAACACATCCATCCCAACTATACAATCTAAATCTAACAACAGAAGGCGGATCAAACTCGCCACCAACACATGCTCGCCAAAACGCAAAACGCCATCTAGAAAAACCTCCTGGGAGAACAGGCTAACACCGCCAGGGGTAGAAACAGAACAACATCGCGCAAAGGGATGGTATGCAAACCATGCTCAACAACAAAAGAATCAGAGATAAACGAATGTGATGCACCGGTGTCAAAAAACACATGCGTAGGAAATCGAAAACGAGACATGTACCTGCGATCACCTGGCCCGACGTCTCCTCCGCCTGCTCCCTAGTGATAATGTTGGCCTGAGCATGCTGAGGTCCAGAGTAAAAAGGCTGAGCACGACTGTCCGAATCACGATGGACCAGGCTGCTGGAAAGGCCTGAACTGAGTCTCACCAATTCTGGGCTGCTGAAACTGAGGGAAACGACCCCTAGACTGACCTCCACGACCCTGAGGCCCTGCACACCAACACACTGGGTATAAGGATGCTTTCCATCGCAAAAACCACAGAACTCAGCCCGAGAACCACTGCTACTCGAGCTGCCTGAACCAGAAGAGCCAGAACCTGACTTCTTCTTGAACTGCTGACCGTGGGGTCGAAACCTCTGACGGCCAGACTGCTGAGCCACCTGGCTGCTCAGGCTGCTGCTGCTACTGGGGCTGATGGGCTGACTGGGACGCCTGAGAAGACTGCGCCACCTGACCAGTGGAACGACCACCCTGAGCCACCTGCTGCGTACGAGCACGACGACTCCGCAAACCCTCCTCAATATCGATAGCACTATCAACTGCCTCAACATACGTCTTGGGTTTGCTGGTCAGCACCATCTGATATAATTCATCATTCAAGCCCTCTAGAAATCTGGTCCTCTTGGCCCTCTCCCGGCCAAAAACGTGCGGAACATACGCCAACAAAGAAGAGAACGTACGTGCATACTCCCTCACCGTCATGGAGCCCTGCTCCAGATGATCGAACTCCCGCTCATGGGCGTTCACATAAGACTCGGGTACATACTCCTGTCGAAAGGTCTCGCAAAAACTGCCCCAAGAGATCCCAACGCCGGTCTCCAACAAGGTACTCGAAGCACCTCGCCACCAGCGCTCTGCCGCCTTCCTAAGCAAGAGTGTCACTAAACTCAGCTGAAGATCATCATCATACTGAACCCGATCGAAAAGACCAATAATGTTCCGGAGCCACGAGTCTGCATCCTCACTGGACTCGTGACCATTAAAGGCCGGAGGGTTCATCCGTTGAAACCTCGCTATAACAACTGTTAGAGTAGATGCCCAACTAGCCAACCTGTGGCGTGTGAGTTTTATTGACTCTTGTACAAACGATCTTTATATATGATATTCGCATACTTTTATATGGCATTCTTTACTTTCATTATGTGTGTAATGATTTACAATTGTGTTGAGTAAAGACCTAGAACACACTAAAGCGTATGTTAGATGTGATAGTGGGTATGACGGCTATCATGAAACACATCTAATAGTCGCTGTGTATTCTGAACATGTTCCTAGTCGATTGGGCCGTCAAAATGAGGATACTTGGGGTCACCAGGCGTCGGGATTGGGTGAGACCCCGATGCATGTAGGAGTCGATGCATCGTTGTCGAGGATTCACCGCTCGCAGACATGCGTGGATATTCTATGCTATCTGAGGGGATAATAGTGTGCAAATCTCTGGCCAGAGTACTACAAGTGTTTTAGGTAAATGTGTTTGCCTAGTTACACTCGCGATGTCACTATTCGATCTCCAAGATGTATGCATAGCTATCGGATCTCTAGCGACTCTCGATTTACCAATGGTCGTTGATCTGATCGGGATATATGGATTAAAAGGACCGTACAGTACGCTAACCACGACCGACTGGTTCTTGCAGGCACTATCAGTGATACCTAGGGGATCATGGGGCGATGTTGCTAGACGCTTTACCATGATCCGTTGGTGTCAGGCCTCGTGCTCACAACAGATAAACACATGCGGAAGCTATCAAAAAGTGGGTAAAATTTTCGCTTTTAGGCCCGACGGTTTAAACATATAATTTAAAATACAACAATACTTAAAATAAGTTTCCCAAATTCGTAAAACAACCAACAATAAAGCATACATAAATACAACCATGTATCAGACTCCCCTACGGGTACACGATGTCACTATCTCCAAGATGTATGCATAGCTATCGGATCTCTAGCGACTCTCGATTTACCAATGGTCGTTGATCTGATCTGATCGTATGGATTGAAAGGACCGTACAGTACGCTAACCACGACCGACTGGTTCTGCAGGCACTATCAGTGATACCTAGGGGAT
>KV003133.1:175350-189373 GCA_001598015.1 Dorcoceras hygrometricum
ATGTCGCCTTGGGGAGCTCCGATTCTTTTTGTGAAGAAGAAGGATGGGTCAATGAGGATGTGCGTGGACTTCCGACAGTTGAATAAAGCGACGGTGAAGAACAAGTATCCTTTGCCGAGGATTGATGACTTGTTCGATCAGTTGCAGGGATCGGTCGTTTACTCGAAGATTGATTTGCGCTCTGGTTATCACCTGTTGCGAATTAGGGACGCTGATGTGGCGAAGACAGCTTTCTGGACTCGTTATGGGCATTATGAGTTTCTGGTCATGCCGTTCGAGTTGACGAATGTCCCGGCTGTTTTCATGGATTTGATGAATCGTGTCTTCAGCGAGTATATTGATCGGTTCGTGATCGTTTTCATTGATGACATCCTGATTTACTCGAGGAGTATGAGAGAGCATAAGGAGCATTTGAGACTGGTGTTGCAGTGACTGAGAGACTCGCAACTCTATGCTAAGTTCAGCAAGTGCGAATTTTGGCTGGACAGAATTATCATTTTGGGGTCATGTGATTTTAGCACAGGAATTTCGGTAGATCCGAGCAAGGTCGAAGCGGTTCTTAACTGGGAGAGACCTAGGAACGTTTCTGAGATCCGTAGTTTCTTGGGTTTGGCTGGATATTATAGGCATTTTATCGAGAAGTTCTCTTTGATAGCTAAGCCTCTGACTCAGTTGACTCAGAAGGATAAGAGATTTGAGTGGACTAATGAGTGCGAGAACAGTTTTCAGACGCTGAAGAAGAAGTTGACTACTGCTCCTGTGTTGGCTCTACCAACTGGATCCGGAGGATTCGTGGTGTGCTTCGATGCTTCTCTCAATGGTTTAGGATGTGTTCTGATGCAGAACGGGTACGTGATTGCCTATGCGTCTCAACAGTTTAAGCCTCACGAGACGAGGTACCCTGTTCACGATTTGGAGTTGGCTGCGATAGTGTTTGCCTTGAAGATTTGGCGACATTATCTGTATGGTGAAGAATTTGTGGTGTACACCGACCACAAGAGCCTGAAATATATCTTCACGCAGTCTGATTTGAACATGAGGCAGCGACGATGGATGGAATTTTCACGGACTTTAACTGTGAGATTCAGTATCAGCCTAGGCGGATGAACTCAGTTGCCGACGATTTGAGTAGGAAGGCCCAGCCTGCGATGCTTTTGTTTTTGAGTGCTTCGAGAGTCTATGAGCATTTGAGTACTTTCGATTGGAGATTTCAGCCGAGCGATCAGTATTTCACGGTTTCTACGATGCAGGTTGAGCCACAGCTTTTGCATGACATCAAGGAGGCGTAGAATCTGGTGAACAGTAATCACCGACAACCTAGGTTCAAAGCTGATTCCCACTCAGATCTGAGTACCACTCCAGATCTGAACCTTACGCTAAAACAGATCTGAACTTCCCTCAAAACGACGTCGCACAGAAGTTCACTGCTCCACTGGTACACGTCATGCCGCTAGCACCAAATCTGTTATCGTTAAATGGCATCGCATCTCAATCCAGATCTGAATGACCATATCTCACACAAATACTAACCAGCACTCGCTAATACCCAAAATGGCGTCGCACTGCCATCCGGTATAGGTAACCCGAATCGATCTACGCCAAACCCTCGAACCAGGCCGGTTCACACAACGCTAGCAACTTGAGCCCTCAAATTTGGTTTCTCCCAAACGACAGTGTTTCTCTACCCACGCAGGATATTAAATCAACACACCTCGAATACTTTGCGATAACCATATTTGACCTCTATCCGTGATTACCATCAACCAGCTCCAAAACCGAGATCACTAACCAGCATTTCTCAACTCCCCTAATCTGATTACTAGCCCATAGCACTCTCCAATTGTCCAGAGCTGTTATAATACACATAAAATATAAACCCGATACTCTTACCAAACATACCAACTCAAAGCTGGTCCATCCCAGATCTGTTCACGCCAAATCTAGTCTATACAAAACTCGATTAATTAACTAAATAAATTCACAAATCTTTCGGGTCTTACATTCCTCCCCCACTAAAACAATATTTCGTCCTCGAAATCAAACAACTCCAGAACTGAACAAAAGTTCAACAAAACCACCAAGACTGGAAAATTCACGCTGCGCACAAAACAACCAGAAGCACTCTAACACACAACAAGAGGCTACTAACCAAGAGTTCAAGATAACTGGACAAAACAACAACAAGAAAACTAGCTACTGGAGTTAATGCAAGATCTACTTAAACAGATGAGGCCACTCACGTTCCATTTTCTCCTCCAACTCCCACGTAGCTTCTTCTCTACCATGTTTGCTCCACTGGACCATCACCAAAGGAATGGTCTTTTCCTGAGCTGTTTCTCCTTTCTGTCCAAAATCTGCAAGGGATATTCGACATAGCTCAAAGTCCGATCCAGCTCCACCACGTCAGTTCGCAACACATGAGAAGGATCTGGCTCATACTTCCTCAACATAGACACATGAAACACATCATGTAATGAGGACAGATATGGCGGCAACAACAAGCGATAAGCCAAAGGACCGATCCTCTCCAAAATCTCATAAGGTCCAACATAACGAGGAGCTAACTTTCCCTTGAGACCAATTCTCATAACGCTTCTAAAAGGAGAAACTTTCAAGAAAACTCTACCGCCAACCTGAAACTCTAGAGGCCTACGCATGCGATTTGCATAACTGGTTTGGCGATCCTGTGCAGCTTCCCTATGTTACCTAATCAGATCTACTTGATCTCTCATCTGCTGCACAAATACTGGAGAATACAGCTGCTTCTCCCCCACTTCTTCCCAACAGATTGGCGATCTGCACTTCCTACCATACAACGCTTCAAATGGTGCCATTCCAATTGTCACCTGGTAGCTGTTATTATAGGAAAACTCAACCAAAGACAACGAATCTAGCCAGCTACCACTGAAATCCATCACAATGGTTCTCAACATATCCTCCAAAGTCTGGATAATCCTCTCAGATTGACCATCGTTTTGGGGATGATAGACAGTAGTCATAGCCAATCTGGTACCCAAAGCTGTCTGCAAACTCTTCCAAAATCTGGAAGTAAACCTCGGATCCCGATCTGAAACAATGGACACGGGCACACCATGCAAACGTACCACGAAATCTATGTATAGCTTCGCCATCTTCTTCAAAGAACACGTCATACTGTAGGGAATGAAGTGAGCAGACTTCGAAATTCTGTCTATGACAACCCAAATAGCATCACAACCTCTGCTAGAACGAGGCAAATGGGTTAAAAATCCATAGCATTGTGCTCCCAATTCCATTGCGCACCTCTAAACTCTACAACAGACCACCCGATCTCATCCTTTCTACATTAACTTTCTGACAATTCAGACAACGCGCTACAAAATCAGCAACATCGCTCTTCAAACCTGTCCACCAATAGAGTGGTTTCAAGGCATGGTACATCTTCCTTGCACCAGGATGGACACTGATAGGATCAATGTGGTTCGAAAAACAGCTGCAAGAGTTCAGAAGGGGGGGGGGGGTTGAATGAACTCTTGGTATTTTTAATATTTTCGAAACCTTTAAAAACAGTTTTACAAGCACCCGCTTAATTTAAATCCAAGTTATCAAATTTAAGGTATCTCAGTTTAAAATAAAATTTCTCGACTAACAAAAAATGCAGAAAGAAGTCGATCAATTTGTGAACAGTTAAAGCAATACGTAAATGCGATAATGTAAAAGTTTAAGGGTCGAGAGTTTGTTTATGAAAGTTCGGATATCAATATCCTACGTCTCCCCTTCTTCCTTTTTAGGAAGGTTCCACTAGAAGATTTGATGGTTACAGGCCTTCTGCAAACACCCAATCATCGAGCCTTGCTCAAGGTGAACTCCTAGCAACACAACTTCACAAAGCAGTCGCAGCTGCTGAATACAAGTGAATAATATTCAAACGGCTTAAGGAGCTCGTTTGTTACAGACTCAAATGGATTTTACAATGAGGTACACAACTACTGATGTCTGTAAATCTTCTGGTTTCTAAACGTAGAAACTCGATTCAACAAAGGTGAACCAGAAGATGACTTGAAGATTAAAACTATGTAATCTCTGTGTAAATGTTCTTCAAGGTTGTGAGCTTTTGAATGATAGCTTCTGTAGAGAGTAAGCTCGAGAATGATGGAGACAATGAATTGCGAAGATGACAGAGAGATTCAATAATGATTGAGAGCTTCAAGAGATTTTTTCAGTTCAAAATCCAACTCTATATATAGTCTTCGTCCTCCAACGGTCATTTAATTTGGCTAAGAAAAAAAAATACCTTTTGAAAACCTGTTAAACGTATGACAGTATATTCTGCTCCACTACATGGTAAATTGCACATCGTCAGAGCCAAATTGTCGTGTTCCATTTCTGTGCAATCACCGTAAAACGTTCTCTGTAAATGTGTACTATTTACCCAAAATAGTACCAACGTTGTCTCCTTAATTCCAGGAAATTGTACGATTCAATCTTCAGCATTGATTCTTTCCATTTTGAATATATGATCTTGTTTGAATCGATTCATGGTTTGCGCCTGAAGTCTCTTATTGTTGATTCAGCTTTTTCCTTCCTTGAAGATGATGAATAGTTCATCGCTGACAGAATCATAAACCAACTTCTGAATTTAGCGCTAAGCCAAACGCTGTAGTATCAACTAATCCAAACGACGTAGTTTTGCTATACATAAACACGCTAACGTCTGAATATGCTCACTACTGAAGTAGAATTCAACTGTTGATCATAAGACCCAACGACTGATTATACTAACTGTTGATTAGATATCCAACGCCTGAAATATATTTCTTTTTGCAAAAAGACAATATGACATAACGGCTGGTTTCAACGACTGAATCAAAATCACTGTAGCCAACTACTTAAGATACTTACTACTGAAATATATACCCAACTGCTGAAATTCTTGCTTCTAACGCGAATATCCAACTGCTGAAATATGTTGACTACTGAAGTGAATATCCAACTGCTGAATCAATATACTTCTGACATAAGAACACAACGGCTGAATGAATACCAAAGTCAGATTGCGTCACCCTAGATCAACAGCTGAATTTCTCTCACGACTGAAATAAATACCCGATACCAGAAACTGACAACTGTATATCTACAACCTCTGAAATAGAAACCTATCAACTGAGTGCTTCAACTCAACTGCTGAAATATTCCCGAATACCAAGATCTGATATCTAACAACTGAAATATTCAAACCCAATGTCTGACTTGTCAATTCAGCGTCTGAAGAATACTTTGCTCCAAACATGTAGTTGATCACCTTCAACGGATGACTGTCCAAGTGTTAATTCTGAATTTAGTACTTGTCTTATTTTTTATCACCAAAACTAATAAATTTTATCTTAACAATTTCCCCCTTTTTGGTGATGACAAAACTTAGCAGCCTTAAGATATATGAATGAGCAAAAATAAATTGCACAAAAGTCTGCTGAAATACTGAATTTCATTGCTGATAAAATGTACACAAGATTTGTACAACAAGAGATCAACAACAATTTATCCTAGCCAATCTTCAAACGATCTTCTGAACTGTCCACCACCACTGCTGTAATGTCTTCTCTTCAAAGATCCACTCCTATCACATCTTCTTTGACTTCCACCTTTACTAATACTTTCCCTAGCTCTATTTCCATTGCCATCATTTCCCCCGTTGGGTCTTCTTTGATTGTCAGGAGGTGGTTTGGGGGCGGCTGCTACCACTTTACCCCTTTTTGGCATCACCGCTTATTAGATAATCAACGATTAGACCGAGTTGGGTAGAAAGATTGAGATAATTCTCCTCTGTTTTAGCACGAAATTCGAGTTGCTAACTTCGAATTTCAGCAACCTGCCCATCCAAATAATTTACTTTAGCGTTAATCTCTTTCACCACCTTCCGAACATCTACTGTATCAAAGGCAGCAGCAGCAATCTGAGCACTTAGCTTCTGGTGAGTTGATTTGAGGTCCAGCGACAAGAGGTTCTTCTGATCATGCGTATATTTGTGCAATGCCTTGTGCACTCTATCCTGTTCATCAAATCTTGCAGATATTCTCGTTTCGAGGTCTCGGAGGTGCACAAGAAGAAGATCCTTCAGATTATTAGCATCTTCTTTGCGTCTGAATTGTTCACTCCGAACTTGGTCAATAGAAGCGCGCAATTTAGCTAGTGACTCCATAATATCGGTGGCAGCAGGTGGTAGAGAAATTGAAGTATCAGCAGTATCAAGATCATCAAAATGCATAGAAGAGTCGTCTGAAGTGGATGACAAAAAAGAACTCTGATCTAACATCATCTGTACACTAGGAGCAACTGAAATTGAACTTTGATCAATCTGTACATTTCGCAACACTGTTCTGTCCAAAGCAATGGTAGAAACAAAACTGCTAATATCAACTGTACTCAAGCCACTAAATAAACTGTACTGAAAAAACGCTGTACATAACTGAGATAACCTCCAAGAAATAACTGGCGACTGTAGAGAAACAAAAACGAAAACTGGCTCAACAACGGATAACGTCCTGCAAAACATTAAAGAACCGACTGGTAGGAGTCTATCAGAAACAACAAATTTGGTGACTTCCATACAGACATCTGCCCATCTCTTTCTCATAATTCTGAAAAAATTCACTGACAGGAGGGAGAGTGTCTTCATACGAACGTTGACTCAAAATCTCATTATTTACAACTCCCCGAGGTATCGTCAACCAATGATCAGCACATGGTTCAATGACCCAAACACCATCAACACGAATCATTGTTCTAATCCAGCATGTAGATCGAGTGTTGGTGTTGGTTCTGGAAATTATAGCACCTCGATCTCGTGGGCGACCTTCAAAAATTTTAGAGCAACACTTCTTCTCCCATTTAAGACCGTGTGCCATTGTCTGTTCCTTCAGTTCTTCTACCACAAACATATGAAGAGCATAAAGAATCTCAGGTACTTTGAGATCGGTAGCAGAAGAACCTTCACCTGGGGTAAAATTGATTTTCCTCGCCTCCAAAAATTTTCTGATAAAAAATTCTCTGCTCTTGGTCATAATGTACGTCCTCATGTTGAGAGCAACTCTTGTGGAGTCTGTTTCAGCCCACAACAAAATGAGTGCCTCCTTGTCAAAATACGACTCATCTATCTTCAAAGTAGCTAACCTCTTCAGACTGAAAGAATTAAATAATCTGTCTACCTCATCTATTATCTGTTCTCGTAACATTACAAGCACCTCTATGTCTGCAAGAATCAGAGAAAATTTCTCCTTAATCGGATTGCCCTTAACAGGGTCTCTCTCCAAAAGGGGTGCCTTCCCTTTATCTGCCGCTGAAATCTTGGGAAGACCGGCCTTGTACCAGTCCCCTTCATTGACTCCAGGGATTGAGATAGTTCCACCTAAAATAATCTTCGTGATCTCCACACCGGCAGACGGCAATGGGCAATCTACTGGAATTGTCATCAGAATATCCTCCAGCGACATTGCCTCATCTGCTGTTTGTTCAACAGCCTCTGTTTCCATTTTCTCAACACCTGTTCCAAAAACCTGATCAGCAATAAACTCCTCGTCAGTATCACTGGCTGTTGTGACCATTTTCTCAGTGTCTCGAGTAAACAGCACTTCATAAGGAAGATCAAGCCAATGTTCCACTTCATCTGGTTTTCCAACTGCTTGATCCTCAACAGTTGCTCTACTGGCATCTGGTTCATCAACATGTTCTCCCTCATCAGTCTTTAACTGAGCGGTCTCAGCAATGACTTGCTCAATAATAATATCCACCTCATCACCAGTGGATAGTCCCTCGTTAAGAACATCTGCTACTGCTGGCAAAGAAACCGATTCATCAACACTTTCAACAACTATCTCAACATTAACACTATCAACTGCTGTCTCTGCCTGAGAAATCCCAACACTCTCACCAACTGCTCCAACATCCTTCTCAGCAGTATCATCAACAACCTCAACAGCTGCTTCTCCAACAATACTACCGCCAACAACTGGCTCACTATCAACAATTTCATCATCGGAGCCTAGAATCAACCTCCTCTTCCTCTTCTGAATTTTTTGTTTTGGCACTGGGGGTCGCTCTGTTGGTACAATAGGAATTGGCGCAATCATTTGAAGAGGCACTGCTTCAACCGTCAGAGTCTCCAGATTTTCTTTAGAAGAACCAGTTTTACTCTTTGTAGTCCGCTTCTTTTTCACCACTGGTGCAACAGCAGCATCAGTAGCTGGTCTCTTCTTGGACGAAGCCTTTTTCGAGGGTGTTTTTGTGAGACCTGAAAATGTGTTAAAGATTAATTATTGGATTAATTGGCTTTTAAGGAATTCTGGTGGTTCAGATTTCTGTTTGAAGGTTTTGTTTGCATTTTCGGGTCAGATTTCACATTTGGAGCAATTTTGGAAATTTTGATATTTTCGAGTTGAAATCTGATTTTGTGAGAAATCTGAATTGTTGGTGAGATCTATCCGATTTCTTGAGAAATCTGGTCGCCGCACGTAATTGGTAGCTCAAGATCAATATGCCGTCGTTTTTGTGAAGTCTGGATATCTCGTGGGCAGGAGAGATCTGTTGCGTTGATGTGTAGAGGTCTGCGCAGCGCATTTTGTATCGTAGAAGCTTATACGTTGTCGTTTAGGAGAGATCTGATATTTCGATAGCGCTAGGATCTGATTTAGAAATATGCCCCGCATGTTTTGTGTTGAGCGCAATACGATGTCGTTTAGATAAGTTAATACGGTGTCGTTTGGCCTAGCGTTTGGTTGTGAGATCTGGTGCGCGGGACAATGTATAGCGCTAGTTTTCAGATGTCACAAATACGTCGCCATTTTGGTTAGCGCTTGATGGAGAGATCTGTTAGCGTGTTGTATTACAGATGTCTCCAGCTGTTAGCATTTTGCCTTCAGACTTCTCTAGCGTTAGCTTTCCAGATTTCACCCGTAGTGTTGCGTGATGTCGTTTCGGGTAGTGAGCGCTGTTTAGCGTTTGCGTTCAAAAGTCTTGGAATCTGATTGTGTCGGTGGACAATTTTAAGCAGATTTCACGTGTATATATATTAGTAGGCTGATCTTTGTTTTCATTAAACCAGATTCCATACTTAGAGAAATATTTCACCCGATTGTCGTTCTTCGCTTCAAACCCTCGGGTACTATTCACCGTGAATTTCCCCGGGGAATTCCCGTCGTTTCCGACCACCTTTTTGGACGTTCGAGGTAGCGTTGGACTCCTCTTGAGAAGCTCTTTCATTCCATACCACTTTTGGAAGCTGCGATTGGTTGGTTGTGGAACGCGAAGTTGCTGCCGTTTGTGCGTTGTGTAGTTCAGGTAGAACTTCGTTCTTTTTACGATGAGATCTTATTCCTAGCCTTGAATTAAGTTTCCTGTTAAGTTGTAGTGTTGGGATTGGTCGCTGGTTTGAGTGTATGACTCCCAGCCGTGAGCTTTGGTAGTTGGCCGTGACTTTCTGCGTAATGTCTGAGATTGTTTTCTACGTTGTTTGCTTCGGTAGGTGTTGGAATTAGATTTCTCGGGCTCTTTGTTGTGGTAATAATTACACAGAATCAAGGTACAGATCTTCAGCTTAAAATTCAGCTTAAATTTGGCGTGGGATTGAATGTGAGAGCTGATATGCATCGCTGATTGGAATTGTCGTGCATAATTGCTGTGTATTGCTTGCTGTTGCATTTGTGTTATGCTAGTCATACACGCATTTGTTCATGCGCATTTCATATCCCTTGCTTTGTATCTTGTTGTATTGTGCTGTTGTTTCTTACCAGGATGCGAGGGCGAGCGGCGATACCGCACTCTCATCTCCCTGCTGGGATTGTTAGCCATCATGCGCCGAGTGGTTAACTACCACATTTCATGGGTTGTGCAACGGCAGGTTGAGCTGTTTGATGCATCTGGTATTCGGGTGTGGTGTCAAGGCGAGTGGCTCATTACCACACTTTTAACACACTCCATGGCCACCATTCGTTGCAGATTCTTGTTGAGCTGTGCTTGAGTTTCCATGGCTCCCTTTTCGGTTGTAGACTTCAGCGGTTATCCTGTGTCTCATGCATAGCATTTGCATTTTATCTTATGCTTTTCTTTAGCTGTTTCAGTTGCTCTCCGTACTGGGGTTTGACCCCATGTTCCTCTGGGGCTTGGTTTGTTTTGCCTGTTGTTGTTCAGGTTTCCCAGGTTATTCAGCTAGTCGTGGTGCTGACCCAGCTAGAGGTGCCCCCATGTTCCTCTGGGGCTTGGTTTGTTTTGCCTGTTGTTGTTCAGGTTTCCCAGGTTATTCAGCTAGTCGTGGTGCTGACCCAGCTAGAGGTGCCCCAGGTGGTGGTTAGAGTATCCCAGTAGCGTATAGAATATTTATATGTATCAATACAGTTAGCCAGGGGATACCCTGTGCTTTTGTTGTATCTTGTGATACTCAATTGTGGTTGTTACCAGGTAATTGATACATGTTGTGTTGTACCGTTTGTTGTGGTGGTTTTGTTAAACTGGGATATCTATTTTGAGTATTGTCGTTTTTTAAATTATATTGTTTTAAACCGTCAGGCCAAAAGAAAATATTTTCCCGCTTTTTAGTAGCTTTCGCTTGTGTTTATGTGATTTTACTCAGTTGTGAGCACGAGGCCTGATATTTTTGGTATCAGAGCTTAAGCTGGGATAAGCTCGAATTCTTTGATCACACTTGAGTCTAGGCACAGTGTCGTGTGTTGCATGTGCTTGACCTATGTGATTATGTGCTACATATTGTTGTGATATCTATGCTGTATCTGTTCTCTGTTGCCTTATCCTGTTTATTGCCTTCGTAGATGCCGCCTAGACGTAGATCTAGAGGTATGGGGCAGTTTCAGGAGTCGGAGGGACAGAATGAGGATTGGCGTAGTGCTCCTAGTCGTACGCTTAGTAGCAGTGATGTGGAGGATGAGGTTGAGGTTTTTCCGACCCCTGTAGAGAGAATGGATGTTGTGATAGCGAGGTTTCAGAGGATGAACCCTCAGGTTTTCAATGGCGACGAGTCGAGCGAGGATGCAGATTCGTGGCTTCGGAATATCACTGGTCTTTTCGATCGTGTCCACTATGACGACGAGCTTCATTTGAGTTTGGCGACCCTTCAGCTTGGAAAGGGTGCAGAGCGCTGGTGGCGAGGTGCTTCTAGTACTTTCTTGGAGACCGGGTGGCCGTCTCGCTGTTCAGGGAGCGCAGTCTTCATAGTCTTCCCAGTCAGCCCATCAGCCCCAGCAGTAGCATCAGCCGCAGGTGGCACAACAGTAGGTTCCGACCCCGCGGTCAACAGTTCAAGAAGAAGTCTGGTTCTGGATCGTCTGGTTCAGGTAGCTCGAGTAGCAGTGGTTCTCGGGCTGAGTTCTATGGATATTGTGGTGGCAAGCATCCTTCTACCCAGTGCGTCGGTGTGCAGGGCTCCTGCAATCTTTGTGGTCAGTATGGGCATTTTGCTAGGGTGTGTCCGTCAGCTGGATCGCAGCCATCCGCAGCCCCGTCTCAGGGTCGAGGAGGACAGTCTAGGGGTCGTTCCCCTCAGTTTCAGCAGCCCAGGATTGGTGAGACTCAGTTCAGGCCGTTTCAGCAGCCTGGTCCGTCGCGATTCGGACAGTCGTCTCAGCCGTTTTATTCTGGACCTCAGGATGCTCAGGCCAACGTCATGACTAGGGAGCAGGCGGAGGAGACGCCGAGCAGGGTGATCGCATGTACTTGTCTTGTTTTCGATTTTCCTGCGCGTGTGTTGTTTGAAACCGATGAATCGCATTCTTTTATCTCTGATTCTTTTGTTGTCGAGCATGGTTTGCATACCATCCCTTTGTGCGATGCTGTTTCTGTTTCTACCCCTGGCGGTGTGAGCCTGTTTTCCCATGAGGTTTGTTAGATGGCGTTTTGAGATTTGGGGAGCATGTGTTGGTGGAGAATTTGATTCGTCTGATGTTGTGGGATTTCGATTGTATTGTTGGGATGGAAGTGTTGTCCAACTATAGGGCCTCCATGGATTGTTTCCATGGGATTGTTCGTTTTAGGCCTTTGTCTGGCACGAAGTGGGACTTCTACGGCCAGGATTCTCGATCGAAGATCCCGTTAGTCTCAGCGATGGAGATGTTCAGTTTGTTGTCCTTAGGGAATGCTGGTTTCTTGATCTACGCTTTGGATGCGTCTTCTTCTTCTCGTGTGCAGCTCAGTGACGTTCCCATGGTGCAACATTTTCGCGATGTGTTCCCGGAGGAGATTCCTAGTTTTCCTCCGAGGCGAGAGATTGACTTTAGCATTGAGCTGGTGCCTAGCACAGCTCCGATTTCTCGTGGTGGCTCCTGCGGAGTTGAGAGAACTCAAGGTGCAGTTGGATGATTTGCTGGAGAAAGGTTTTATCCGACCTAGCATGTTGCCGTGGGAGCGCCCATTTTGTTTGTGAAGAAGAAGGATGGCTCAATACGGATGTGCATTGATTTCCGCCAGTTGAACAAAGCGACTGTTAAGAACAAGTACCCTTTACCCAGGATCGATGATCTGTTTGATCAGCTTCAAGGTTTTGCTGTGTATTCGAAGATTTACTTGCGTTCCGGGTACCATCAGCTGAGAGTAAGAGATCAAGATGTCGCAAAGTCTGCTTTTCGTACAAGGTACGGACACTTTGAGTTCTTGGTTATGCCGTTTGGGTTGAACAACGCGCCTGCAGTCATTATGGATCTGATGAACCGGGTCTTCAGAGAGTTCATAGATCAGTTCGTGATAGTGTTCATTGATGACATCTTGGTATATTCTAAGACTCCTTTGGAGCATAAGGAGCACCTGATAATTTTACTTCAGACGTTGAGAGACCAGCAGCTGTATGCTAAATTCTCCAAGTGCGAGTTTTGGCTAGATCGCGTCGTATTATTGGGTCATGTTATTTCAGCCGAGGGGATTTCTGTGGATCCCAGTAAGGTTGATGCTGTTTTGAACTGGGAGCGTCCCAGGAATGTGTCGAAGATTTGAAGTTTCTTGGGTCTGGCTGGCTATTACCGTTGTTTCATTGAAGGATTTTCTAGCATAGCAAAGCCGATGACTCAATTGACACAAAAGGACAAGCGGTTTGTGTGGACTGAGCAATGCGAGAATGCGTTTCAATTTCTCAAGGAGAAACTGACTACTGCACCTGTGTTGGCTCTGCCGTCCGGATCAGGTGGTTTCGTTGTTTGTTCTGATGCTTCGCTCAATGGATTGGGCTGTTTTTTGATGCAGAATGGTCGAGTCATTGCGTATGCCTCGCGGCAATTGAAACCGCATGAGACTCGTTATCCAGTCCATTATTCGGAGCTAGCAGCCGTGGTCTTTGCATTGAAGATCTGGCGTCATTACCTGTATGGCGACCAATTTGTGGTGTACTCGGACCACAAAAGTTTGCAGTATCTGTTTTCGTAGTCTGACTTTAATATGAGACAGCGTCGTTGGATGGAGCTGCTAAAGGACTTTGATTGCGTGATCAAGTCTCAGCCTGGGAAATCGAACGTAGTGGCCGATGCTTTGAGTAGGAATGCTAGTGGGATGCTTGCTTCGTTGTATATTTCTAAGGACCAGGAGCATCTTAACACTACTGGTTGGAGATTCTACCCGGCTGAGGATTGTGTTGTGGTTTCTTCTTTTCCAAGTGGAGCCATAGATTGTTTCTAGTATTCGAGCGGCTCAAAGGACTGATCCTTCCATCCACGTAGTTGAAGTTAAACGGTCAGGGCTGGAGTAGGAATGCTAGTGGGATGCTTGCTTCGTTGTATATTTCTAAGGACCAGGAGCATCTTAACACTACTGGTTGGAGATTCTACCCGGCTGAGGATTGTGTTGTGGTTTCTTCTTTTCCAAGTGGAGCCATAGATTGTTTCTAGTATTCGAGCGGCTCAAAGGACTGATCCTTCCATCCACGAGTTGAAGTTAAAGGTCAGGGCTGGAGAACTTGAGGATTATTCTGTTTCTTCTGATAGTTTCTTGAGGTTTCGTGGCAGGCTGGTTGTGCCTAACCTCATTGATTTGAAGGAGGAGATCCTTCGGGAAGCGCACT
>KV003133.1:191698-222569 GCA_001598015.1 Dorcoceras hygrometricum
CGTGGCAGGCTGGTTGTGCCTAACCTCATTGATTTGAAGGAGGAGATCCTTCGGGAAGCGCACTACAGTAGACACAGTGTTCATCCTGGTGCTCGGAAGATGTACCATGCGTTGAAGCCGCACTTCTGGTGGGCTGGACTGAAGAGCGACGTTGCTTGATTCGTTGCTCGTTGTTTGAATTGTCAGATGGTAAAGGCAGAAAGGATGAGACCTGGTGGTCGGCACATTTTATTCCCTACGGTATGACCTTTTCTCTGAAGAAAATGGCGAAATTGTACGTGGATTCGACGTTGCTTGATTCGTTGCTCGTGTTTGAATTGTCAGATGGTAAAGGCAGAAAGGATGAGACCTGGTGGTCGGCTACATTTTTATTCCCTACGGTATGACCTTTTCTCTGAAGAAAATGGCGAAATTGTACGTGGATTTTGTGGTTAGATTGCACGGTGTGCCTGTTTCGATCGTTTCAGACCGAGATCCAAGGTTTACTTCCAGGTTTGGGAAGAGTTTGCAAGCAGCTCTAGGTATCAGATTGGCTATGAGTACCGCGTATCATTCCCAAATAGATGGCCAATCTGAGCGAACTATCAAGACGTTGGAGGATATGTTACGAGCTGTTGTTATGGATTTTGGAGGTAGCTGGCTAGACGCGTTGTCTTTAGTGGAGTTTTCCTACAATAACATCTATCAAGTGACGATTGGCATTTGGCCGTTTGAGGCATTGTATGGAAGGAAGTGCAGATCGCCGGTATGTTGGGAAGAAGTGGGGGAGAAGCAGCTATCTGCCCCAGACTATGTGCAGCAAATGAAAGATCATGTGGATCTTATTCGACAGCGGATGAAAGGTGCCCAGGATCGCCAAGCCAGTTATGCGAATAAGAGGCGTCGACCTCTAGAGTTTCAGGTTTGTGATCAGGTATTTCTCAAAGTTTCTCCGTTTCGCAGTGTTATGCGCTTTGGACACAAGGGAAAGTTAGCCCCTCGTTACGTCGGACCGTATGATATAGTTGACAGGATTGGCTCTTTGGCGTATTGGCTGTTGTTTCCTCCAGAATTATCTTCTCTACATGATGTCTTTCATGTTTTCATGTTGAGGAAGTATGAGCCAGATCCGTCTCATGTGTTGAGAACTGACGAGGTTGAGCTAGATCAAACGTTGAGCTATCAGGAGTATCCCTTGCAGATCCTTGGTAGAAAAGAGAAACAATTGAGGAATAAAACCATTCCGTTGGTGATGGTGCAATGGAGCAAGCATGGCAGGGAAGAAGCTACATGGGAGCTGGAGGAAAAGATGCAGCGCGAGTGGCCGCATCTGTTTGAGTAGCTGTTGTATTAGATTCCCAGTAATGGTCGTTGTTGGTTGTATTTATTTCCTAGTTGTTGTAATTTGCTTGCTCAGTTATCTTGAACTCTTGGCCATGTGTTAGGCGAATTGCTGTTTTGTTAACCTGTTGTTGAGTTGTATTTTCAGAATTGTTGTGTGATTTCGAGGACGAAATTATTTTTAGTGGGGGAGAAATGTGAGACATGAAAATGTGTTAAAGATTAATTGTTGGATTAATCAGTTTTTAAGGAATTCTGGTGGTTTAGATTTATGTTTGAAGGTTTTTTTTGCATTTTCGGGTCAGATTTCACATTTGGAGCAATTTTGGAAATTTTGATATTTTCGAGTTTGAAATCTGATTTTGTGAGAAATCTGAATTGTTGGTGAGATCTGTCGGATTTCTTGAGAAATCTGGTCGCCGCGCGTAATTGGTAGCTCAAGATCAATATGCCGTCGTTTTTGTGAAGTCTGGATATCTCGTGGGCAGGAGAGATCTGTTCCGTTGATGTGTAGAGGTCTGCGCAGCGCATTTTGTATCGTAGAAGCTTATAAATCGACGTTTAGGAGAGATATGATATTTCGATAGCGCTAGGATCTGATTTAGAAATCTGCCCTGCGTGTTTTGTGTTGAGCGCAATACAATGTCGTTTAGATAAGTTAATACGGTGTCGTTTGGCCTAGCGTTTGGTTGTGAGATCTGGTGCGCGGGACAATGTATAGCGCTAGTTTTCAGATGTCACAAATACGTCGCCGTTTTGGTTAGCGCTTGATGGAGAGATCTGTTAGCGTGTTGTATTCCAGATGTCTCCAGCCGTTAGCGTTTTTCCTTCAGACTTCTCTAGCGTTAGCTTTCCAGATTTCACCCGTAGTGTTGCGCGACGTCGTTTCGGGTAGTGAGCGCTGTTTAGCGTTTGCGTTCAAAAGTCTTGGAATCTGATTGTGTCGGTGGACAATTTTAAGCATATTTCACGTGTATAAATATTAGTAGGCTGGTCTTTGTTTTCATTAAACCAGATTCCATACTTAGAGAAATATTTCACCCGATTGTCGTTCTTCGCTTCGAATACTCGGGTACTGTTCACCGTGAGTTTCTCCGGCGAATTCCCGTCGTTTCAGGCCACCTTTTTGGACGTTCGAGGTAGCGTTGGACTCCTCTTCAGAAGCTCTTTCATTCCATACTTTTGGAAGCTGTGATTGGCTGGTTGTGGAACGCGAAGTTGCTGCCGTTCGTGCGTTGTGTAGTTCAGGTAGAACTTCGTTCTTTTTACGATGAGATCTTGTTCTGCCTTGAATTAAGCTTCCTGTTAAGTTTTAGTGTTGGGATTGGTCGCTGGTTTGAGTGTATGACTCCCAGCCGTGAGCTTTGGTAGTTGGCCGTGACTTTCTGTGTAATGTCTGACATTGTTTTGTACGTTGTTTGCTTCGGCAGGTGTTGGAATTAGATTTCTCGGGCTCTTTGTTGTGGTAATCATTACACAGAACCAAGGTACTGATCTTGAGCTTGAAATTCAGCTTGGATTTGGCGTGGGATTGAATGTGAGAGCTGATATGCATCACTGATTAGAATTGTCGTGCATAATTGCTGTGTATTGCTTGCTGTTGCATTTGTGCTATGCTAGCCGCTCTCGGTTGATTTCATACACACATTTGTTCATGCGCATTTCAGATCCCTTGCATTGTATCTTGTTGTATTGTGATATTGTTTCTTACCAGGATGCGAGGGCGAGCGGCGATACCGCACTCTCATCTCCCTGTTGGGATTGTTAGCCCTCATGCGCCGAGTGGTTAACTACCACAGTTCATGGGTTGTGCAACGGCAGGTTGAGCTGTTTGATGCATCTGGTATTCGGGTATGGTGTCAAGGCGAGTGGCTCATTACCACACTTTGAACACACCCCGTGGCCACCATTCGTTGCAGATTCTTGTTGAGCTGTGCTTGAGTTTTCTTGGCTCCCTTTTCGGTTGTAGCCTTCAGCGGTTATCCTGTGTCTCATGCATAGCATCTGCATTTTATCTTATGCTTTTCTTTAGCTGTTTCAGTTGCTCTCCATACTGAGGTTTGACCCCATGTCCCTCTGGGGCTTGGTTTGTTTTGCCTGTTGTTGTTCAGGTTTCCCAGGTTATTCAGCTGGTCGTGGTGCTGACCCAGCTAGAGGTGCCCCTGGTGGTGGTTAGAGTATCCCAGTTGTGAGACCTGGAAATTTTATTAAGGATTAATTGTTGAATTAATCGGATTTTTAGTGATTTCTGGTGATTTAGATTTCATTTTGAATGTTTGGGTTGCATTTTCGGGTCGGAAATCACGTTTGGAACAATTCTGGAAATTTTGATATTTTCGAATTTTGGTGAAATCTGGTAACAGATTTGATGACGTCAGCATCGCGGGTTAATGTTGTGGGGATGACGTAAGCCTTGCTGGTTTAGCGCTTGCGTGAAGTCTGCTTGTGCGAGGTGAGATCTGTTATGCGCTAAGGTGTGAAATCTGGTTTTAGCGTGTATATTGTTAAGGCTTGAAACGCTGTCGTTTGGATAAGTAAGAACGGCGTCGTTTTGCTTGGCGCTTGGAGAGATCTGTTTTTGCGAGAGATCCGTTTTTCATGAGATCTGTTTGTGTATTGCGAGTTGTGAGAACAGATGTCAACGATTGGTCAACTCTCCTGTAGCGTGTTTCAACGTTTGGCGATTGGACCAGATTTTATGACGTGTGCAGATTTCTCCCGCGTTGCGTTAGTGTTAGCGTATGACCAGATTTCAGCGCTTGTTTGGGCGACCAGCTTTCAGTGTCCAGCTTTTAGCGCTAGCATTCAGATTTCAACTGTGCGACGTCGTTTTGGTTCCCACGTTGTTTGTGTTCAGATTTCACCGTAGTTTAGCGCATGCGTTGGTTTTGGTGGGATCTGTTGGGCATTTAGAATTCTTGAAAGATGTTTCTGTCGGTGGCATTTTATCAAGATTTCTCGCGTGTATATATTGGAGCGTTGGTCTTCAATTATTGAGAAAAACAGATTCCATACTTAGAGATTTTTTCCCGACTTTGTTCTCTGCTTTTCAACCGTTGGTCACTGTTAACCGTGATCTTTATCCGGCGATTCCCGTCGACTCCGACCATTGTTTTTCACGATTGAGGTAGCGTTGGACTCCTCTTGGAAAGCTCTTTCATCTCATACCTAGTTTGGAGGCTATCATGAGCTGGAGCAAAAGCACGAAGCTACTGTGTGTGCGTGCATTTTCGTCGGGTTCAGGTACCCCGACTTTGTTCTCTGCTTTTCAACCGTTGGTCACTGTTAACCGTGATCTTTATCCGGCGATTCCCGTCGACTCCGACCATTGTTTTTCACGATTGAGGTAGCGTTGGACTCCTCTTGGAAAGCTCTTTCATCTCATACCTAGTTTGGAGGCTATCATGAGCTGGAGCAAAAGCACGAAGCTACTGTGTGTGCGTGCATTTTCGTCGGGTTCAGGTAGCTTTTGGCTTAGTTGTTGGATCTTGCTCCTAGCCTTGTTTTAAGCTTCCTAGCTAGTTTTTTGGGTAGGATTGAAGGTTGTATTGTGTATAAATTTCCAACCGTGAATTGTAGTTGTTGGCCGTGAGTTTTGGTTGCAATTCCCTGAAATCTGTGCGCCGTGTATTTTGGCAGATTTGTGCAGGCCGTGACTTGCTACGTTCTTTGAGGAAATTAAGGTATAGGTCGAGCTTGTAAATGCAGCGTAGGCATGGCTTGGATAAAATGGTAGTTGCGGGTTTGTTGGTTGCCGTGTGTTGATGCTTTGTGAGGCACTGTTTTTATGAGATGGCTGTGTTTATTTTGTTGTGCATTGGCTGTTGCGCATATGATTATGCTTGTTATTGTCCATCATGTTGCATACACATATTAGCATCTCATTTCAGCTTTTGTAGCCATTGCTTCGTTTTTCTTGCTCTGTTTCTTACCAGGATGCGAGGGCAAGCGGCAATACTGCACTCTCATCTCCCTGCTGGGTTATGTTAGCCCCTATGCGCCGAGTGGTTAACTACCACAGTTCATAGGTTGGGCAACCGCAGGTCGAGTTGTTTGATGCACCTGGTATTCGGGTGTTGTGTCCCAACGAGTGGCTCATTACCACACTTGGAACACACCCAATGGCCACCGTTGTTGCAGATTCAGTTGAGCTGTACTTTGAGTTCCTTGACTTCCTTTTCGGTTGGAGTCATTTGCTGTTGTCTAGCATCTCACGCATAGCATCTGCATTTTATTCTTGTTGTTTACTGCTGATTTCTAGTTGCTCTCCGTACTGGGGTTTGACCCCATGTCCCTCTGGGGCTTGGTTTGTTTGTTGCCTGTTGTGTTGTCCAGGTCATACAGCTGGTCGAGGAGGTAACCCAGCTGGAGGTGTCCCAGGAGGTGGTTGAGTGTCCCAGTAGCGTATAGCATATATTTAGGTATCAGTCTAGTAGCCGGGGAGATGCCCTGTGCTTCGTTGTTGTATTCTGATGTGGTGTCTGATACTTTTCTTTGTATTGATGCTATACTTGCTTTTGTTGGTTTGTAAACTGGGAACTTATTTTAAGACGATATTTTAAATTATATGTTTTAAACCGTCGGGCCTAAAAGAAAAAATTTTACCCACTTTTTGTTAAGCTTCCGCATGTGTTTGGGTTTTTACTCTGTTGTGAGCACGAGGCCTGACATTTTTGGTATCAGAGCTTAAGCTGGGATAAGCTCAATTTCTTGATCACAATTGAGTCTAGGGTGGGATAAGCTCAATTTCTTTGATCACAATTGAGTCTAGGTACAGTGTTGTGTGTTGCATGTACTGGACTTATGTGACTATGTGCTTCATATTTGGGTTATATGCTCTCTATGCTGTATCTGTTCTGTTTTTCCTTATCCTGTAAGTGTAATTTTAGATGCCGCCTAGACGTCGTGGTAGAGGTATGGGGCAGTTCCAGGAATCAGGAGGTCAGAACGAGGATCAGTATAGTGCTCCTAGTCATACTCGTGAGAGTAGCGAAGAGGGGGAAGCTGAGGCTCCGCCGGCTCCGGTGGAGAGAATGGATGTTGTTATAGCTCGGTTTCAGAGGATGAACCCTCCTATCTTTAATGGTGACGAGTCGAGTGAGGATGCTGATTCGTGGCTCCATAACGTCATTCATCTTTTTGATCGGGATCAGTATGACGATGAACTCCGGTTGAGGTTAGTGACCTTGCTGCTGAGGAAGGCTGCAGAGCGTTGGTGGCGAGGTGCGTCTAGTACCTTAGTGGAGACTGGAGTTGGTATCACTTGGGACACCTTCTGTGAGACCTTCAGGCAGGAGTATATCCCCGATTCGTATGTGGCTGCCCGTGAGCGGGAGTTTGAGTTTTTGGAGCAGGGCTCGATGACTGTGCGTGAGTATGCTCGCAATTTTTCTGCGTTGTTGGCTTATGTTCCGCATGTTGCTGGCCGGGAGAGGGCCAAGAGTACCAGATTCGTGGAGGGCTTGAATGAGAACTGTACCAGAGTGTTTTGACGAGCAAGCCCAAGTCGTATGCTGAGGCCGTTGATACTGCTATCCACATTGAGGAGGGCATGAGGAGCCGTCGTACGCGCAGAGCGCAGGTAGTGCAAGGTGGTAGACATGTTGGTAAGGGAGCTCAGTCGTCTCAGAGTTCTCAGTCCGCTCATTATCCCCAGCAGCAGCAGGTGGCTCAGCAGTCCGGCCGCCAGAGGTTTCGACCCCGCGGCCAGCAATTCAAGAAAAAGTCTGGTTCAGGGTCTTCCGGTTCAGGCAGTTCGAGTAGTAGTGGATCTCGGACTGAATTTTGTGGCTTTTGTGGTGGGAAGCATTCTTCCACGCAGTGTGTAGGTGTGCGGGGCTCCTGCAACCTTTGTGGTAAGTACGGGCATTTTGCGAGAGTGTGTCCGTCAGCTGGATCACAGGAGACCGCGGCCCAGCCTCAGGGTCGTGGGGGTCAGTCTAGGGGCCGTTCTCAGCAATTTCATCAGCCCCGTGTGGGTGAGACTCCATTTAGACCGTTTCAGCAGCCTGGCCCTTCGCGCTTTGGGCAGTCGTCTCATCCTTTCTTCCCAGGACCCCAGCATGCTCAGGTTAACGCCATCACGAGGGAGCAGGCGGAGGAGACACCGAGCCGGGTGATTGGAGGTACATGTCTTATCTTTGACTTTCCTGCTCATGTGTTGTTTGACACCGGTGCATCGCATTCATTTATTTCTGATTCGTTTGTTGTTGAGCATGGTCTGTGTACCGTCCCTTTGCACGATGCTGATTCTGTTTCTACCCCTGGTGGTATGAGCCTGTTCTCCCAGGAGGTTTTGTTGAATTGTGTGTTGCGGTTTGGTGAGCATGTTTTATTGGCGAACTTGATCCGTTTGATGCTTTGGGATTTCGATTGCATAGTTGGAATGGATGTGCTGTCCAACTATAGGGCCTCCGTGGACTGCTTCCATGGGATTGCAATCTTTAGGCCTTTGTATGGCGAGAAGTGGGACTTCTACGGTCAGGATTCACGATCGAAGATTCCGTTGGTTTCCGCGATGGAGATGTTTAGCTTGTTGTCTGGGAAATGCTGGCTTTTTGATTTACGCTTTGGATGCGTCTTCTTCTTCTAGTGTTCAGCTTGTTCACGCCTCCCGGCGAGGCAGCGGAAGAACAAAAATTTGTCGGGAGACGATCAATACAATTCTAAACAAATCATGCTATAACCATTCATAGGGTGTTTATCGGGGTTACCTTTCTGGCAACTCGTGCCTGGCTCCGACTAGTTTCGCGAGGAAACCGGCACTTCACGGTAGGCGACGGTAGATAACGTCAATCAGGTCCACGACCGGAAGCGAGACTCCTTCGTCAGCCTGCACTAGAAGGCCCGACGAGATCAGCACGGACGGATTCTCCTCGTCAAGTTGGCCGGAACAATTTCCGGCGAGGCAAGGCCGCGGCGGCGGCTTTGAGAGAGAGGAGGGAGGCGGCCACTTAGAGCTAGGGTTAGGGTTTAATGAATTGAGTTGTGTGTGTTATTATGAAGCTTAAGTCTACATTAAGTAGACTTAATGATGGACTTGGACCGGCCAACGGGCCCGGGTCCAACGGATGAACATTCAGTTCATCCCTATCACCGTGACTTCATCATAACTCCGATCGCCGATCAGATCGGACCGATCGACTCAGTTTCCAAAACTGAATACTATGATCTGAAAAACCATTTTTCAGAACCCCAGTGCAAAATGACCGTTTTTCTCCTCAGCAGCGGAAATCACGATTTGACCCCTGTTGACTTTTAGGAAGTCGCACTCCCCAAAATTCTACTCGAGTGCTCAACACATTGAGCTCAGTATCCGTGCGTGAATCTCGAATCCAGTACTTGTGTGACCCTCAATAGTTCAGGGATACAGCTAGCCGTGGGCCCACAACCATTGCGGCTCCGGAATCACAATTCCGGACTTGCCCATCGGATCATGGTAAGAGCGTCTAGCAACATCGCCCCATGATCCCCTAGGTATCACTGATAGTGCCTGCAAGAACCAGTTGGTCGTGGTTAGCATACAGTACGGTCCTTTCAATCCATATATCCCGATCAGATCAACGACCATTGGTAGATCGAGAGTCGCTATAGATCCGATAGCTATGCATACATCTTGGAGATCGAATAGTGAAATCGCGAGTGTAACTAGGTAAACACATTTACCTAAAAAACTTCTAGTACTCTGGCCAGAGATTTATACACTATTATCCCCTTAGATAGAATAGGATATCCACGCATGTCTGCGAGCGGTGAATCCTCGACAACGATGCATCGACTCCTACATGCATCGGGGTCTCACCCAATCCCGCCGCCTGATGACCCCAAGTGAGTCGGCAAACGAGTCAATGTGAGACGCCTATCATGTAGAGTCTCAATGACGTTTCGAGTCGTGAGGACTAATCAGTACAACCAAGACCTCGGACTTATCCACTCGACAAATGGTAACCACTTGGAAAGTCCGAACGAGGGCAATTCGATAGATCACCAGGTCACTATCTATCTACATGCTCAGAACATCACAATGTTCCCTACCAATGAAACATGGTACTTCGCATCGCAGATACTAGTCTCAATCTCGGGCGTCCTTATCCTCATTTTGACGGCCCAATCGACTAGGAACTAATTCAGAATACACAGTGACTATTATATGTGTTTCATGATAGCCGTCATACCCACTATCACATCTAACATACACTATGGTGCATTCTAGGTCTTTACTCAACGCATTTGTTAATCATCATACAACACAATGAAAGTAAAGAATGCCATATAAATAAATGCGAATATCATATATAAAGATTGTTTCATAAAAGAGTCTATAAACCCACACGCCACAAGTTAGGCTAGTTGGGCATCTACTCTAACAATCTCCCACTTTCCCTAAACCTTATCCTCATTTTGACGGCCCAATCGACTAGGAACTAATTCAGAATACACAGTGACTATTATATGTGTTTCATGATAGCCGTCATACCCACTATCACATCTAACATACACTATGGTGCATTCTAGGTCTTTACTCAACGCATTTGTTAATCATCATACAACACAATGAAAGTAAAGAATGCCATATAAATAAATGCGAATATCATATATAAAGATTGTTTCATAAAAGAGTCTATAAACCCACACGCCACAAGTTGGCTAGTTGGGCATCTACTCTAACAATCTCCCACTTTCCCTAAAGCCAACTACTCATCAGACGCAGTCCCATTGTTTCGCGATATTTTTCAAACAACGGTCCAGGCAAGGGCTTCGTAAGTGGATCAGCAACGTTGTCCGCAGAGGCGACTCTCTCAACTGCTATGTCACCTCTAGCCACAATATCCCGGATTATGTGGTATTTCCTCAGTATGTGTTTGGATCTTTGGTGAGACCTAGCCTCCTTTTCTTGCGCAACGGCACCCGTGTTGTCGCAGTACACCGGGACTGGACCAACTCCATTAGGAATGACGCCCAACTCTTGGACGAAATTCCTTATCCAAACGGCCTCCTTAGCAGCAGCTGATGCTGCGATGTACTCAGCATCAGTGGTTGAATCCGCGATGGTGTCTTGCTTGGAACTCTTCCAAAAGACAGCACCACCATTGAGCATGAATACAAATCCAGAGGTAGATTTCGAATCATCCACGTCACACTGGAAGCTAGAATCAGTGTAGCCTTCCAGTTTCAGTTCACCACCCCCATAGACCATGAACATATTCTTAGTCCTTCGCAAGTACTTAAGAATATCCTTCACAGCCTTCCAATGCAATTGACCGGGGTTGGCCTGGTAGCGGCTCGTGACACTCAGAGCATATGCGACATCTAAGCATATGGCACACGTGTCATACTCTCTATCTCCTCATCAGTCTTCGGACACATAGACTTAGATAGAGTGACCCCGTGGCACATAGGTAGGTGTCCTCTCTTGGACTCTTCCATAGAGAACCTCTTAAGTATGGTATCGATGTAGGTGGCTTGGGTGAGTCCGAGCATCCGTTTAGATCTATCCCGATAGATCTGTATTCCAAGAATATAGGATTCTTCACCCATGTCCTTCATCGAAAATCTACTAGACAACCAGACTTTAGTTGACTGCAGAATTCCTACATCATTCCCAATGAGTAGAATGTCATCAACATTAAATAAGAGGAATGTCACAGCGCTCTTGACTAGCTTCTTATATATACATGGCTCCTCGGGATTCTTGATAAAACCAAATTCCTTAATTGTTTCATCGAATCTCAGGTTCCAACTTCGCGATGCTTGTTTGAGACCGTAGATCGATCTCTGAAGCTTGCATACCTTATGCTCGCTTCCGACAGATGTGAAACCCTCAGGCTGCGTCATATAGATCTCTTCCTTAATGTTTCCATTAAGGAATGCAGTTTTCACATCCATTTTCCATATCTCATAGTCGTACCATGCGGCTATGGCTAATAAGATTCTAATCGACTTGAACATTGCGACTGGCGAGAAGGTTTCATCATAGTCAACACCATGCCTTTGAGTGTAACCTTTCGCGCCTTGTAGGTCATTACCTTACCATCAGGCCCAAGTTTCCTCTTGTATACCCATTTTCACCCAATAGGAACAATTCCTTCGGGAGGGTTAACAAGAGTCCAAACCTGGTTAGCATGCATTGAGTCAAACTCAGACTGCATTGCTTCAAGCCACAAATTAAAATCAGCATCGGAAATTTCCTCCTTGAAAGTTCTTGGATCAGATCCAACAACTTGATCATTTTGATCATCTTCAAGGAGAAAACCATATCTCTCAGGAGCCCTAGGGACCCTTTCGGATCTCCTAGGTGCGACCATTTCTGGTATTGGCTCTGGAGGTATGGGAGACTCACCTGGTACTTCGATTGGATCTCGAACCTCTTCGAGTTCTACTATTCTGCCCTTTCTATCAAGCAGAAATTCCCTTTCCACAAAGGTGGCATTCCTAGAAAAAAACACTTTTGTTTCGCTGGGATAGTAGAAGTAGTATCCAATGGAATTCTTTGGATACTCAATGAAGTAGCATAAGATGGATCTGGTATCCAGCTTATCTCCGCTGGGATAGTAGAAGTAGTATCCAATGGAATTCTTTGGATACTCAATGAAGTAGCATAAGATGGATCTGGTATCCAGCTTATCTCCCACTGTCTTCTTCATGTAAGCAGGACATCCCCAAATCCTCATGAATGAGTACTTGGGTGGTTTGCCCATCCATATCTCATATGGGGTCTTATCCACTGTCTTGGTATGGACATTGTTCAACAACATTACCGCCGTTTCGAGCGCATAGCCCCAAAACGAGGTAGGAAGTTCAGTGAAGCTCATCATAGATCGAACCATGTCCAACAAGGTCCGATTACGACGCTCCGCTATACCATTGAGTTGTGGTGTGGCCGGAGGGGTCCACTGTGCGAGAATCTCATTCTCTTTCAGATAGCCTTGAAATTCAGCACTCAAGTATTCGCCACCTCGATCGGATCTGAGTGCTTTAATACTTTTGCCTAGTTGATTTTCTACTTCAGCCATGAATTCTTTGAACCTTTCAAAGGATTCAGACTTGTGCTTCATTAAGTACAAGTACCCATACCTAGAGTAATTGTCGGTAAAGGTGATGAAGTATGTGTGACCGTATTTAGTACCAATACTAAACGGGCCGCACACGTCAGTATGGATCAAATCCAATAGGACTTGAGCACGCTCACCCTTGCCCTTGAAGGGTTGCTTAGTCATCTTTCCCTTGAGACAAGATTCACAAGTCGGTAGGGAGTTAATGTCTGACAGATCAAACATGTCACTCCTAACTAACTTGTTCATCCTAGTTAGAGAAATATGACCTAGCCTAGCGTGCCAAAGTTGTGCTGGGTTCAAGTTATCATGTTTCCTTTTAATCGTTGTTGTATGTGCTTCGACGTCGCGAGTTGGAACGTCTTTTAATTTAAAGGTGTATAAATCGTTTTCGCATTCCCCAATTCCAATTAAACATTCATTCTTGTAAATATTGCAAATCGAATTAGCAAACATACAAGAATATCCATCACTATCAAGCATAGAAACAGAAATGATGTTCTTTATTAATTTGGGAACAAATAAAACGTTTCTGAACAAAAACTTAAAATCATAAGACAGAAATAAATAAACATCTCATATAGCTACTGCAGCAACTCTTGCTCCATTTCCAAGCCTCAAGTGGGTCTCACACTCTCTAAGACGTCGGCTTCTTGTCATCACCTGCAAATCATTGCAGATATGAGATCCACATCCGGTATCAAGTACCCAAGAATTCGAATTAAGAGACATATTTATTTCAATATAGAACATACCTTTCGCAGTTCGCAACTGCTCGAGGTACTCCTTGCAGTTCCTCCTCCAATGCCCAGGCTTGTGGCAGTGGTGGAAAACATCCTCAGACTTGTTCGGCTTGGAAGCCTTTGCCTTTGGCTTCTTGTTGGGCTTTTATTCCTTCGCAGGGGCAGAACGCTTCTTTCCCTTGCACCTGGGCCCCTTCTTCGCAGAGGAAGAAGATCCCATAAGGAGGACGGGTTTGTCCTTCTTTATGGTTCCTTCAAACACTACAAGCATGTTAACCACCTCTTCAAGGGTGGCTGCCAGTTTGTTCATGTTGAAGTTGACCACAAAGGGGTCAAATGCAGCGGGTAGCGAGAGGAGAAGTACATCCACCGACAGCTCATGTGGAAGAGCGATATCAAGGCCCGACAGCTTTTCAACGAGCCCAATCATACGAACCCCATGCTCGCGGACCGAAGTCCCATCGTGCATGCGGCTTGTCATAAGCTCCTTGAAATCCGTGAACCTCTCATGTCGAGAGTTCTCCCCGTACAGTTCTTTGAGATGAAAAAGTATGTCAGCAGCATACTTTGTCTTCTCAAAGCGCCGTTGCATTTCGTTGGACATCGATGCGATCACATAGCATCGAGCTTTAACCTCGTCGTCCCACCATTGTTTAAGCGTTACCAGCTCCTCAGAGCTGATATCGGCAGGGGCTTCCTTCGGAGGACTCTTCTCTATCGCATAAAGAAGTTTCTCCGAAGCCAATACAAGATTGAGGTTGCGGAGCCAGTCTTGATAGTTCAGACCGGTGAACCTGTTGCTATCCAGTATAGCAGCGAGCGGGTTTTTCATCGAAACAATTTTATAATGCAGTTATACTGAAAAAAAAAGCAGACATACATCACTAACTATATATAAAATAATCGCTAAGACATAAAACATGGTCGTTAAGTTTTATGAATTACCCTACCACTATTTTAATGATTTCACCACCCTCTAATGAAATCGAGAAAGCAAGTTTCTTTAGTGGGTACACGGAGCCCAATCAAGCAATCATGGACCCGAATAATATCAGCCATCCATGACCCCCAAAAGGTAGTTTCCGATTGCAACCGGTGCAACCTCCATGTATTCACCTCACGTCCAGTAAGGGCCCAATAATATGACGCCGTTTACTATCACGTGTCAAGATGACCCATCAATGTTGAGTCGTGAAGGACGGTCCCCTTAACGTTCCCAATAATATGAGCCAACGTTAAAGAGAGTTCCAACCGAACTCACAACAATGTCAATGGCTGGACAACTTTCCGGCATACATGAACCCCCTCAATAATATGAGCCGGGCCATGTATACGGGTAGCATCGACGTACACCCATTGTTGATGGAAGGTAGGGATAATTTGAACAAATTTAAATTCCCTTTAGTTTATCGAATAAACATTTATCTTGATATAAGTTCTAAATCATATTTAAAACGAGGGATTTTATTTTTGAAAACTTGGTCTCATGCAGATATTTTAAATCAGATTTAAAAACATGCAACATGCGGATTCAACTAACTATATATCAATATATATAAAAAACATTGGGATGATCGATCGCGAGAGCTATGCGGTCCGTGGTTGCCAGCCACGGACCTGGGTCCAATCCTAGGGGTAATGCAATATGCAATGCAATCCTATTACAATGCTTCCGGTTTTACAGATCTTCGGTCTTCAATATTCTTGATCGTCATTGTCCACCGTCTTCGGATCTCCTCCCACTAAATCTAGTAATTTTACATTTAAATTTACCATGACATATAAGGGATACATTTATCAAGGGATGGGAACGGGCCACAAATAGGCCCACTTTAAATGATAATCAAAATATTTACAAACCGAATCACAAAACCTATCGCATACACCTAACAAATTGGGCACGGCTCTCGATCATCCCAATCATGCAGATAATCTAATTAACATGCATAAATTAAATAATCCAATTATTTATCGCAAAATCATATTTTAATCATAAAATCGCATTTTATAATAAAATCGTATTTTGTCGATAAAATTAAATTTTAATCAACAAAATCATATTTCGTTATGAAATCATATTTTATAATTAAAATCACATTTTGCTAATTTTAATTATATCATATTGGGCTTAAAACAATTCAAGGCCCAAAAATCTCAAAATTTCAAAATCGACCAAAACGGGCCCGATATCGAATATCGGCCCGAAAACTTCACGGGCTGCCCGGGACAGGCCCGAACTAAACCCTAGAAGAAATCAGCCATCACGACATCGCCGGAGCATCACCGGTGCGGCGGCCGCCGCCGGCGGCCATCACCATGAAAATCGTGCGCGGCGCAAGGCCACGCACGCCCGCGACAAGCGCGGCGCTCCATGAGCCATCGTGCGCCAGCAAGTCGCGCGAACCAGCGGAGACAATCGGCCAGCGATCATTGCACGTCCAGCCGCAAGCATCGCGCAAACAGCGCCCACGACTTGCAGCAGAGGTCGGCCTCCATGCTTAAGATCGCGCGGCCAGCGCGCGCACATGGCTTCCAACGCCAGCATCCAGCGACAAATCTCATCGCGTGAAGCGGCGCCAAGCGTCCGGCCACCATGCGAGAAGGAAGCGCCCAGCGTCGGCCAATAACAGCGCAACGTCTTGCGTTGGACAAGGCCAGCGATGCGCGGCCAGCGCGCAAGTCGCGCGCACTCATGCGCGCGAGAGAGGGGCGCCGCCGCAAGCGGCGGCGGCCTGTGGCCGTACCAAATTTAATTTTTTTTTTGTTTTTCGATCTGAAATTCGAGATTAGATACAATAAGGCAATAATTGTATTGATCAGATCCGAACCTTGGCTCTGATACCACTGTTGGGGAACCACGGCGGATCCGGATGACGCCTCCCGACGAGGTAACGGAAGAACAAAAATTTGCCGGGAGATGATCAATACAATTCTAAACAAATCATGCTATGACCATTCATAGGGTGTTTCTCGGGGTTACATTTCTGGCAACTCGTGCCTGGCTCCGACAAGTTTCGCGAGGAAACCGGCACTTCACGGTAGGCGGCGGTAGATAACGTCAATCAGGTCCATGACCGAAAGCGAGACTCCTTCGTCAGCCTGCACTAGAAGGCCTGATGAGATCAGCACGGACGGATTCTCCTCTTCAAGTTGGCCGGAACAATTTCCGGCGAGGCAAGGCGGCGGCGCTAGGCGGCGGAGGCGGCTCTGAGAGAGAGGAGGGAGGCGGCCACTTAGAGCTAGGGTTAGGGTTTAATGAATTGAGTTGTGTGTGTTATTATGAAGCTTAAGTCTACATTAAGTAGACTTAATGATGGACTTGGACCGGCCCAACGGGCCCGGGTCCAACGGATGAACATTCAGTTCATCCCTATCACCGTGACTTCATCATAACTCCGATCGCCGATCAGATCGGACCGATCGACTCAGTTTCCAAAACTGAATACTATGATCTGAAAAAACCATTTTTCAGAACCCCAATGCAAAATGACCGTTTTGCCCCTCAACAGTAACTAGGTAAACACATTTACCTAAAACACTTCTAGTACTCTGGCCAGAGATTTATACACTATCGTCTCCTCAGATAACATAGGATATCCACGCATGTCTGCGAGCGGTGAATCCTCGACAACGATGCATCGAATCCTACATGCATCGGGGTCTCACCCAATCCCGCCGCCTGATGACCCCCAAGTGAGTCGGCAAACGAGTCAATGTCAGACACCTATCATGTAGAGTCTCAATGACGTTTCGAGTCGTGAGGACTAATCAGTACAACCAAGACCTCGGACTTATCCACTCGACAAATGGTAACCACTTGGAAAGTCCGAACGAGGGCAATTCGATAGATCACCAGGTCACTATCTATCTGCATGCTCAGAACATCACAATGTTCCCTACCAATGAAACATGGTACTTCGCATCGCAGATACTAGTCTCAATCTCGGGCGGCCTTATCCTCATTTTGACGGCCCAATCGACTAGGAACTAATTCAGAATACACAGTGACTATTAGATGTGTTTCATGATAGCCGTCATACCCACTATCACATCTAACATACTGTTGGTCCGGTTTAAGGATCAAAAAGATCAGCAGGTGCGCATTTGTTAAAAGTCTTTCAAAGAATTTTGCGAGCTGCCGATACAAACTTGAGCTGCAATAGCTCGTTGTTCTTGAACATATAAAATACAAAGAGCACCGGAGACAGATCTGATATGATTTAAAAATCATGCGAAAAATACCAGAACTGAATCCTAATATTTTAAAACAACTCAAACAGATTTATGTACAACATAAATCTGTTCGAGACTTGTGCTTGTGTGCTGCTGAAATGCGATGCTAAGCTGAACTGTTAATGCGAATGCTAAATACAAGCAAGTGCTGATATGTAAACGTGCAATGCGTGCTAAGTAAATATGCAATACAGAAAGCTTAAAGAACACGATACTCAGCACAGCATATTTGTTTCTGGAAGTTCGGATATCAACATCCTACATCTCCCCTTCTTCCACCTCGGAAGGATCCACTACTTCTCAAATGCACAACAGCCTCAACTGTGTGACTGACTACATACACAAGAGTTTTACGTCTTCATGCTTGGACGGGAACTGTGAACATATTTCGAGATTCATTCACATATAGATGTGAATGAATCCGGGTGTGTGAGATTGATACATTTAAGCTCTCATCTCTCTGTTTTTCTCACACACGAGGGAATTGCTCTAACAAGCTAATCTAGACTTAGCAATCAACACTCGTGAAAAGCTCTCCTCTAATGGCGGTTGATTGCTTCGTCTATCTCTACATTTTCCCTCTGTTGGTGCACTGTTTATTCAATGTAATTCTACCACAGTATGTAGTTGCACCAACTGAACGAACACTTAGTGTCTCGCTCTCTATCAACAACATTTTTCTTCAATGGGCGTCGCCTCTAATATATAGCCTCTGTAAAATTCTTCCCGTTGGAAAGCTTCAAAAACTGTTCAGCGCTTTAGATGGCTATCTTGTCTACTTTCCATTTTAGTGCAACGCTCCTCTGTAAAGTACCAACATAAGAACAGTACTTTCGTCCTTTTCTTTTGCAGGCTTCTGTCGCTTTCGTCATTTGAAATTAGCTCAGCAGTTGACATCCATCTTTGATAATTTGTCAACTGCTTCGCTGCTGATTTATCACCATGACTGCTGCACTTTGCTCCTTCTTCAATTCTTTGCGCCTGGGAACCAAGTCGACTGAATATTGCAAAGCTTGCGACTGGTTGATTAGCAACAGCTGATTCATATAAGCTCTCGACTGGATACTGCTGTTGCTTGCGTCTGGAATTCATCTTGCGACTGGATATCTTTGCGTTGCGACTGGACACTGTAGCTTCGTATGCTGAAATAACAATGCAAAGTCTTCCTGCTGAATCTTTAGCGCAAGAGCAAAACGCTGTCGTATCAACTTATGTAAACGACATCGTTTTGCTATCTTCAAATAGCATCTGCTGATGAAAATTAGATCTCTGCTGAATATGATGACGTCACCGATGACGTCATCAGCACTAATCCATCTGCTGATCTCAACACGACGTCGCATCGTCTTTCGCGCTTCGCTTCATCTGCTGATTGTGATGACATCAAGGCTGATGTCATCACAGCTCATTCCATATCTAGCGCCTCTTCTCATTTGCTGAATCTTCATCTGCTGATCACTGTAGCTTCCTGCTGAATGATGACGTCACTGCTGATGTCATCTACAATTTACGCTCCAGCTGATCTTCTTCTTCGCTCCAGCTCCAGCTTGCGATTCTTCTTCTTCTTGAATTGCGACTGTTGATAGATTCATCAACAGTACTTATAAATGAAATCTTCTTCTTCTTGCTTCTTGGATAGCGACTGTTGATAGATTCATCAACAGTACTTATATCTTTGCGACTGCTAACAGATTCGTCAGCAGTACTTATAACTTGAATCTTCTTCTTCTCCAGCAGGCTTCTTAATACATGATCCAGCTGGTTTCTTGGCCACCACCTGATTACAAACAACTAAATCAACTCTGGACGTCTCCATTGCTAATTCAACTGCTGATTCCATGAATACCAAACCAACTGCTGATCGATAATATTGCGAACCAACTGCCTGGACATATATATCAGCTTTTCTTCTTTGCGCAATAAGCTTATTCCTGCTGATATTCATTTTCGTTCATAAATCCTGTACACTTAAGTAGAATTGTTAGAAACACAATAATAGGTTTTGTGTAATTCAAAACTTAATCAGGATCTGTAAAAACAGATCCAACACATACACTATGGTGCATTCTAGGTCTTTACTCAACGCATTTGTTAATCATCATACAACACAATGAAAGTAAAGAATGCCATATAAATAAATGCGAATATCATATATAAAGATTGTTTCATACAAGAGTCTATAAACCCACACGCCACAAGTTGGCTAGTTTGGCATCTACTCTAACATAGCTTAGTGAAGTTCCAGTGGTGCGACACTTCCCCGATGTGTTTCCGGAGGAGATTCCTGGTTTTCCTCCGAGGCGGGAGATCGACTTCAGCATAGAGCTGGTGCCTGGCACAGCTCCAATTTCGCGTGCTCCGTATAATCTGGCGCCTGCGGAGTTGAGGGAACTCAAGGCTCAGTTAGATGATTTGCTGGAAAAAGGTTTTATTCGCCCTAGTATGTCACCGTGGGGAGCGCCCATTTTGTTCGTGAAGAAGAAGGATGGCTCAATGCGGATGTGCATTGATTTTAGCCAGTTGAATAAAGCCACTGTCAAGAACAAGTACGCGTTGCCGAGAATTGATGATTTGTTTGATCAGTTGCAAGGTTCTGCGGTGCATTCAAAGATTGATCTTCGTTCCGGGTACCATCAGCTCAGAGTGAGGGAACAAGATGTCGCGAAGACTTCGTTTCATACGAGGTACGGACATTTTGAGTTTTTGGTGATGCCGTTTGGGTTGAAAAACGCGCCTGCAGTCTTTATGGATCTGATGAACCGGGTTTTTATAGAGTTCATAGACCAGTTTGTAATTGTTTTTATTGACGACATCTTGGTTTACTCGAATACTTCGAGGGAGCACAAGGAGCACTTGGAAATGGTTCTTCAGAGGTTGAGAGAGCAGCAGTTGTATGCGAAGTTTTCCAAGTGCGAGTTTTGGTTAGATCGCGTGGTATTTCTGGGTCATGTCATTTCAGCGGATGGCATTTCTGTGGATCCCAGTAAAGTGGATGCTGTTTTGAACTGGGAGCGACCGAGAAATGTGTCTGAGATTCGCAGTTTCTTAGGTCTGGCTGGCTATTATCATCTCTTCATTGAGGGATTCTCTAGTATAGCGAAGCCGATGACCCAAATGACCCAGAAGGATAGGCGGTTTGTTTGGACTGAGCAGTGTGAGAATGCGTTCCATCTGCTCAAGGAAAAGTTGACTACTGCGCCTGTGTTGGATCTGTCGTCCGGTTCAGGTGGTTTCGTTGTTTGTTCTGACGCTTCGCTTAATGCATTGGGTTGTGTGTTGATGCAGAATGGTAGAGTCATTGCGTATGCCTCGCGGCAATTGAAACCGCACGAGACTCGTTACCCAGTTCATGATTTGGAGTTAGCAGCGGTGGTCTTTGCGTTAAATATCTGGCGTCATTACCTATGGCGAGCAGTTTGTGGTGTACTCCGACCACAAAAGTTTGCAGTATCTGTTTTCACAGCCTAACTTGAATATGAGACAGCGTCGGTGGATGGAGCTGCTTAAGGACTTTGACTGTGAGATTAAATACCAGCCTGGGAAGTTAAACGTAGTGGCCGATGCTTTGAGCAGGAAGGCTAGTGAGATGCTTGCGTCGTTGTATATCTCTAAGGATCAAGAGCATCTCAATACTACGGGTTCGAGGTTCTATCCAGCTGAGGATTGTGTGATGGTTTCATCGTTCCAAGTGGAACCGCAGATTGTTTCCAGCATTCGAGCAGCTCAGAGGATAGATCCGTCTATCCATGAGTTGAAGATTAAAGTCAGGGCTCGCGAGCTTGAGGACTATTCTGTCTCTTCCGATGGTTGTTTGTGTTTCCGGGGCAGGTTGGTTGTGCCCAATTTGATTGATTTGAAGGAGGAGATCCTTCGAGAGGCTCATTGCAGCAGACATATTGTTCATCCTGGTGCACGGAAGATGTACCATGCTTTGAAGCCGCACTTTTGGTGGGCTGGCCTGAAGAGTGACGTTGCTGGTTTTGTCGCTCATTGTTTAAACTGCCAGATGGTAAAGGCCGAAAGGATGAGACCCGGTGGTCTGTTGCAGAGTTTAGAGGTGCCCCAATGGAATTGGGAGCACATTGCGATGGATTTCGTAATGCATTTGCCTCGTTCCAGCCGAGGATGCGACGCTGTTTGGGTAGTTGTAGACCGTTTTTCGAAGTCTGCACACTTCATTCCCTATGGGATGACCTTCTCGTTGAATAAGATGGCGAAGCTGTACGTTGATTTTGTTGTTAGATTGCACGGTGTGCCGGTTTCAATCGTGTCCGACCGAGATCCGAGGTTTACTTCCAGGTTTTGGAAGAGTTTGCAAACAGCTTTGGGTACTAGATAGGCTATGAGTACCGCGTATCATCTCAGACAGATGCCAATCTGAGCGAACTATCCAGACGTTGGAGGATATGTTGCGTGCTGTTGTGTTGGATTTCGGAGGTAGCTGGCAAGACGCGCTGTCTTTGGTCGAGTTTTCGTATAATAACAGCTACCAAGTGACGATTGGCATGGCGCCTTTTGAGGCTTTGTATGGCAAGAAGTGCAGATCGCCAGTTTGTTGGGAAGAAGTCGGGGAGAAGCAGCTATCTGCCCCGGACTTTGTGCAGCAAATGAAAGATCATGTGGATCTTCTTCTACAAAGGATGAAAGCTGCCCAGGATCGCCAAGCCAGTTATGCGAACAAGAGGCGTCGACCTCTTGAGTTTCAGGTTGGTGATCATGTATTTCTCAAGGTTTCTCCGTTTCGCAGTGTGATGCGCTTTGGACGCAAGGGAAAGTTAGCCCCTCTTTACGTTGGTCCGTATGAGATCGTCGAGAGGATTGGCCCTTTAGCGTATCAGTTGTTGTTGCCGTCAGAGTTGTCCTCTCTTCATGATGTGTTTCATGTGTCGATGTTGAGGAAATATGAGCCAGATCCGTGTCATGTACTTGTAACTGACGAGGTAGAGCTAGATCAGTCGTTGAGCTATCAGGAATACCCCTTGCAAATCCTTGGCAGAAAAGAGAAACAGTTGAGGAATAAGACCATTCCTTTGGTAATGGTGCAGTGGAGCAAACATGGAAGGGAAGAAGCTACTTGGGATGTATTTCTTCCCTAGGTGTTGTAAATTGTTTGCTCAGTTATCTTGAACTCTTGGCCTGTGTTAGGAGAGTTCCTGTTTTGTATCTTTCTGCTGTGTTTTGGTATTTGAATTGTTGTTGATTTCGAGGACGAAATCCTTTTTAGTGGGGGAGAAATGTGAGACCTGAAAATTGTATTAAGGATTAATTGTTGAATTAATCGGGTTTTAGCGATTTCTGGTGATTTAGATTTCATTTTGAATGCTTGGGTTGCATTTTCGGGTCGGAAATCACGTTTGGAACAATTCTGGAAATTTTGATATTTTCGAATTTCGGTGAAATCTGGTAACAGATTTGATGACGTCAGCATCACGTGTTAATGTTGTGGGGATGACGTAAGCCTTGCTGGTTTAGCGCTTGCGTGAAGTCTGCTTGTGCGAGGTGAGATCTGTTATGCGCTAAGGTGTGAAATCTGGTTCTAGCGTGTATATTGTTAAAGCTTGAAACGCTGTCGTTTGGATAAGTAAGAACGGCGTCGTTTTGCTTGGAGGTTGCGAGAGATCTGTTTTTGCGAGAGATCCATTTTGCATGAGATCTGTTTGTGTATTGCGAGTTGTGAGAACAGATGTCAACGATTGGTCAACTCTCCTGTAGCGTGTTTCAACGTTTGGCGATTGGACCAAATTTGATGACGTGTGCAGATTTCTCCCGTGTTGCGTTAGTGTTAGCGTATGACCAGATTTCAGCGCTTGTTTGGGCGACCAGCTTTCAGTGTCCAGCTTTTAGCGCTAGCATTCAGATTTCACGGTAGTTTAGCGCATGAGTTGGTTTTGGTGGGATCTGTTGGGCATTTAGAATTCTTGAAAGCTGTTTCCGTTGGTGGCATTTTATCCAGATTTCTCGCGTGTATATATTGGAGCGGTGGTCTTCAATTATTGAGAAAAACAGATTCCATACTTAGAGATTTTTTCCCGACTTTGTTCTCTGTTTTTCAACCCTTGGTCACTGTTCACCGTGATCTTTATCCGGCGATTCCCGTCGATTCCGGCCATTGTTTTTCACGATTGAGGTAGCGTTGGACTCCTCTTGGAAAGCTCTTTCATCTCATACCTAGTTTGGAGGCTATCGTGAGCTGGAGAAAAAGCACGAAGCTACTGTGTGTGCGTGCATTTTCTGTTGGGATCCGGATCACGCCCCCCCGGCGAGGCAGCGGAAGAGCAAAAATTAACTGCCGGGAGACGATCAATACAAAAATACAATTAACAAACTATGACATTCATAGGGCGTTCAAAGTCACTACCTTGCTGGCACTTGTGCCTGGCTCCAACCGGAATTACAAGAACGCCGGCTCTTCTCGGTAGGTGGCGGTAAATCCGTCAATCAGGTCCACGACCGGAATCGATCTCCCTCCAATCAGCCTGCACTAGAAGGCTGAAAGATTTTATCGCCAAAGAATTCTACTCGAAAAACTAGCCGGAGCAAGTCCGGCGAGCGGCGGGGGCGGCGGCGGGCGGCGCACGGCGGCGGCGGGAGGTAGTTTTAAGAGAGGGGGCGGCGCTATGCTTAGGGTTAGGTTTAGAGTTGTAACATGTGTGTTAAGTCTTGGCTTAATTCTACCTTAAGTAGAATTAAAGGTGGACTTGGACCGACCCAACGGGCCCGGGTCCAACGGATGAACATTCAGTTCATCCCCATCACCGAGACTTCATTATAACTCCGATCGTCGATCAGATCGGACCGATCGACTCAGTTTCCAAAACAGAATATTATGATCTGAAACACCAATTTTCAGAACCCCAGTGCAAAATGACCTTTTTGCCCCTCAACATCGGCAAATCACGATTTGACCTCTGTTGACTTTTTAGGAAGTCGCACTCCCAAAATCCTCTTCTTATGCTCAACACATTGAGCTGAGTATCCATGCGGGAATCTCGAATCCAGTACTTGTGTGACCCTCAATGGTTCAGGGATACAGCTAGCCGTGGGCCCACAACCATTGTGGCTCCGGAATCACAATTCCGGACCTGCCCAACGGATCATGGTAAGAGCGTCTAGCAACATCGCCCCATGATCCCCAAGGTATCAGTGATAGTGCCTACAAGAACCAGTTGGTCGTGGTTAGCGTACAATACGGTCCTTTCAATCCATATATCCCCATCAGATCAACGACCATTGGTAAATCGAGAGTCGCTATAGATCCGATAGCTATGCATACATCTTGGTGATCGAATAGTGACATCGCGAGTGTAACTAGGTAAACACATTTACCTAAAACACTTCTAGTACTCTGGCCAGAGATTTATACACTATTATCCCCTCAGATAGCATAGGATATCCACGCATGTCGGCGAGCGGTGAATCCTCGACAACGATGCATCGACTCCTACATGCATCGGGGTCTCACCCAATCCCGACGCCTTACGACCCCAAGTGAGTCGACAAACGGGTCAAAGTGAGACGCCTATCATGTAGAGTCTCAATGACGTTTCGAGTCGTGAGGACTAATCAGTACAACCAAGACCTCGGACTCATCCACTCGACAAATGGTAACCACTTGGAAATTCCAACGAGGGTAGTTCGATAGATCATCAGGTCACTATCTATCTGTATGCTCAGACATCACAATGTTCCCTACCAATGAAACATGGTACTTTGAATCGCAGATGATGGTCCCGGAAATAGGATCACTAAGCGAATAGGAGTTCAGAAGGGGGGGGGGGGGTTGAATGAACTCCTTCGATTTTTCTATTTCAAAGTTCTTTTAAAATGTTTGGATCTCAGTTTTATGCAAACTTCTCAGCCAACAAAATATGTGCGGAAATAGGCCGATTGGTTTGTGAACAATGAACAATGCGCAAACACAAAATAAATGCGTAAGTAAGAGATAGAGTCAAGAGTTTGTTTCTGAAAGTTCGGATATCAATATCCTACGTCTCCCCTTCTTCCTCCTCGGAAGGTAGCACTAAAAGACTTTGATGTGAGTAGCCTTTCTACAAACACCCGATCCCGTAACCCGCAGCTACGAGAACTCCTAGCGCTTTACAATACTTCACGCAGACTTCGCTGCTGGTTTTTACAAAGCTTTGAACGTTTTTCGAACTTCTTTACAAGACAGTTCGTTTATAGACTCAATGAATATATCAATGAAAACACGAATCTAGAGACTGTAAATATCTTCTGGTATCAACAATGAATAACCAGAAGATTGACTCGAAGGTATTTCAAATGAAGAATAAACGATAAGTTCTTCGAGTCTTTGAGCTTTTGAAGATATCAACGAAGTGTAAGCTCTGTAAAGATTTTGGCAGCGTGACAGCAAAGATTTTGGCAGCGTAAATCCTGCTCCACTGCAAGGTCAATTGCTCATCCACAGAGCCAATTTGTCTTCTTTCCATTTTTGTGTAAGCATGGAGAAACGGCCTCTGTACACTGTACTATTTACCCAAAATAGTACCTAACTAGTCTCCTTCATTCCAGGCAACTGTACGATCCAACAAATCTTTTCCTTATGAGTGAACGATCGTATTTCAAAACACTTTGAGCTTGCGCCTGAAATTACTTTGATAACCAGCACTTACATCCATCGTCGTTGTCAAGAACTTCGACTGGAAAAACGCTAGGAAGAATTCACCTGCTGATATGCATATGCGTTTTTCCATCTGCTAATTCCTTTAGCAATAAAACGATGTCGTGTCAACTTAATCAAGTGACGCCGTTTTGCTATCTTTGAAATAAATCTGCTGGTTAACACCAAGTAGTGCATCTGCTGGTTAACACCAAGTAGTGCATCTGCTGGTTTGTCAAAGGAACGCTTCTGCTGAATCAATCAAAACGCTGTCGTTCCAACTTAACCAAACGCTGTCGTATCGCAATCTCCAACAAATAGACTTAACCAACTGCTGAACTCTTCAAGAAAGTATCTGCTGATTACTTCATCTGCTGATGCGAAACTGTGCACTCCAACGACGTCGTTCTAACTTATCAAGACGCTGTCGTTTACCAATCTTTAGCAAAACACGCTGAAACTCAAAACGGTATCTGCTGATCGAGACAACATCTGCTGAATTCTCACGAATAAACCAACTGCTGAAATACCACTGTAGATAGACAAGACGATCTCCTGAAGAGTGCGACAACTGATTGTCCAATTGCAACTTGTCTTATTTTTGTTATCACCAAAACTTATAAATATTGTCCTAACAATTTCCCCCTTTTTGGTGATGACAAAACTTCAGCAGCCGAGACAAAAGATATGCAAAAATAAATTTCACACTATCTGCTGGAAAACAAATTTTATTAACCAACAAAAATTGTACATAGTATGTGTACAACGATTATCAGCAGAAAAGAAAAATCTAATCTTTTCTTCTTCTCTTCAACGACCTTGCTTCTTTTCTTCTTCTTTCTCTGTCTCTCTCCGCTGTATCTCTGTCAGCATCCAGCACTGTATGAACAATGCGTCGCTTAGCCATTTCAACTCTTTGAGCAAATGATGGAGTCACAGCACTGCCTTCAATTTTAGTACTCGCAGGCTGTTGAAGTCCTCGGCTGCCACTTTCCCCCTTTTTGTCAGCACTGCCCCTATGAATATAATCAACAAGCTCACTTAGCTGGGCATGAATAACATTATGATTTTCCTGTGCTGAACTCTGGAATTCGAGAAGCTGATGGGAAAGGGCTTCCTTGGTGGCCTCAGCATCCTTTTGAATAGCATTAACGCGAGAGGCCACGATGTCCATTTTGGCATTAGTAGCTTCCACTTCATGTCGAACATCCGCTAGTCCTTGAAAAATAGAAGCATTCTGAGTGAGGACATTTTTGCGAAATTCGTTGAAGCGAATAGATTGGACATCATCAAGCGTGCGAACTTCTTGTCGTGCTCCCTGAGATAAATTTCTGAATATATCTGCTTGATCCCTCAGGGAGTCACACACGCTCTGCTCGATTTTATGTAGCTTTGAAGAAAGGCCACTTTGGTATTCAAAAATTTTCTCCAAAAGATTGGCTTGAAGATCAGCAAAAGCAGCAGAGAGATCCTGAGAAACCGGAGGTACAGAAGACGCAGTAGCATCAACATCAGTCTGATCAAATCGCAAAGAAGAAGAACTATCAGGAGAGATAGGAGAAGATGGACGCTGATCCAAAGAGAGCTGTACACTAGGAACAACTGACTGAGCAATCTGTACACTACGAAAAGCTGTTCGATCCAACGCGATGGAAGAGAGAAAATCTGAAATATCTGCTGTAGATAAACTGCTAAACAAACTGTACTGAATTTGAATTGTGCAAAACTGAGACAAACGAAGAGAAAATACTGTCGGCTGGCGAGAGGCAAAACAAGAATCGGTCTCAACAATCTCCAAAGCTCTACAGAAGTTGATGGAGCCAACTGGTAATAATCTTCGATAAGCACAAAAATCAGTTACCTCCAAGCAAACATCCGCCCATCTCTTCTTCATCAGCCTAAAAAATACACTCATTGAAGGTAGAGTGTCATCAAATTGCCGCTGACGAGGAATTTCAGTAGAAATAACCTTCCGTGGAATTTTAACCCACTTATCAGCACAAAGCTCCACCGTCCACAATCCATCAACCAAAATCATTTTCCTAATCCAGCACGTCGATCGAGTATTTGAGTTGGTTCTGGCAATTACAGTGCCTCGATCGCGTGGGCTCCCTTCAAAAATTTTAGAGCTGCAGGGCTTGTTCCAGATAAGATTATGAGCTCGCGCCTCCTTCGCCAATTCCTCCAAGAAAGAAAGATAGAGGTCCGAAAGCAGCTCAATTACTTGAATATCAACAGCCGAAGAGCCTTGGCCAGGAACAAAGTTAGCCCTCCATGCATCCAAGAACTTCCACACCAAAACTGTTCTATACTTGAGCAGAATATAAAATTTCCGCTGAATGGCTTCCTGAGGAGACTCTGTTTCTCCCCAGGACAGAACTTCCTCTTCCTTCCTATACATTTCCTCAAAATTGATCGTAGCCAGTTTCTTTAGGCTAAAAGAATGAAAGAATGAAGCGACCTCATCAATTACCTGTGCCCACAAACTCACAAGCAATTCGATGTCTGCACAAATCAAAGAATAATGCTCTTCAGCAGGATTGCCCTTAACAGGGTCTTTCTCCACCAAAACTTCTTTCCCTTTATCTTCAGCAGAAATGCGAGGAAGACTTTGTAGAAACCAGGTCCATTTAGAAACGCCTGGAATTTTTATTGATTTGCCCATCGAAATCTTAGTAATCTCCATGCATGAAGAGGGCAGAGGAATATCGACTGGAATTGTCAAAAGAATATCATCCAGCGACATTTGCTCATCAGCACTGAGCGTATCATCTGCAGAGATTGGAGCCACAAATTCCTCGACCTGCTGAACTCCATCAGCAGGGGCAACTTCCACAGTTGCTAAGTCTTCATCAGTGTCACTCGCAGTGACCACTGGACGTTCAGCCTCCCATTGCTTAACGAGATCATCGTAAGGAAGATCAAACCAGTGCTTCTCTTCAGTAACTGTTGGTTGAGCTATGTCAGCAGGTGCATCAGCTGCTCGAGTTTCATCGAGCACCTGCTGAATTATCAAATCCACAGCATCAGCAGATGAGCATCGAGGCTCCTCAACATCTAAAGGCTCCGCTACCTGCTGAATAGGTATAGCCTCTTCAGCGACCTCTACCAACTCCATAGAAGAAACAGATTTCTTCTTGAAAGACCTCTTTTTCTTAGGTACTGCTGCTCCAACATCAGCAGCAGGTCTCTTCTTCGAGACAGCCTTTTTCTTTGCTGCCCCAGTAACCTCTTCAGCACCATCTCGATCATTGATGGAGACAAACCAAAGCACAGTCTTCTTAGTGAGGACCTTGGACGCTGGGAACTCTGAGGACTCACCCAACTCCAAAGAAGGAAAAGTCGCCAACAACAGACTAATTTGAATGGCAAACCCTTTGGCTTGCTTGGACCCTGGAGATACCATCTTCTTCAAGATACTGAACAAAAACTTAGCCCAGTTCATCTTAATCCTGCAAACAACCGTCGTTATCAACGAAACCTTCTCAACCGTGATAGCATTGAAGGACCCGGCCTTCACAGAAATATCTTTAGCCATAATATCACAGAGAAGGCGAAAGGGCATTTTCATTTGGTTCTTCCTTCCTGATAAACAGATTGGCTCACCAGACAGACAAACGATGCTCCGAGCATCGAAAATTGCATCCTTGGGAATCTTCGATAAATCCCCAAAACCATCGACAGGAAGCTCAAAAGATTCTGCAAACCGTTCCTCCGAGATTTCCACTAACTGACCACCCACGGTACTGATAATCACCCCACTGCGAACAGATGCATTCTCAAAGAAATCAACCAAAGCATCTTCATAAACTACTGCTGGGCATCCCAGAAAACCTCTAAGGCCGGAAGCCATAAGAGCTTCAAACATCGACACCATATCGTGGTCATCCATGCTGAGAACGGATTCAAAATCTACATGCTGAGCATTTGAGTAAAAAGAGGAAGCCATTTCGAATGGTAGATAATCGAAGAGAATGGCTGTGAAATCTTTGCAGAAGAAAATATGCGCAAGAGAAATACGATTGAAAGCAAATAAGCAAGGTAAAAGAAGATAAACAGTCATGCGGTAAATAAGTAAAGAATGCAAAGAGTTTTTGGAGAGAGAAAATGTTGATGTGACTGTTTGCATGGTAAGACACGTGTCAACCATTCGTTAGCGCGTACAATTTTGAAAAAGATTTGAAAATTTTCAAAAGGTTTTGATCGTACGGTGAAAAGCATTTTCCAAAATTTTAATCAAATAAAGCACAAAAATAGATAACTTCGCGCCAAAGGTATATAGTCACATCTGCTGATACAGTAAGTGTAAAAACATAAAAACATTACTGCTGATTCGATATTGCGCTGAGGGTGGCAAGTGCTGATAACTTATAAGCACCAGCAGTATACACGCAACTGCTGATTATGTCCAGCAGCAACATGTTCTGCTGACGTCACGCTTATTAAATCAGCACCTGGTTCCCCCTACGACGAATATACTCCAAACGCAGGAAACACTTATTTCAGCAGGTAGGCTAGTCGTTCCCCCTGAACAACTAACCTGCTGCTGATTTAAGCAGTGGCTTATCAACCTACAAAAGCGTTAGTGCACAAACAATTAAGGCAATTCGAGAAGACCTAAAGAGTTTCTAAAATAAGAAAACTTAGCGTCCGGCAGAGGCTTTGTGAAAATATCAGCTACTTGCTGCTCAGTTGACACATACTCCAGCCGAACGTCCTTCTTTAGCACGTGGTCTCATGAAATGATGCCTTATATCGATGTGCTTGGTTCGTGAATGCAGCACAGGATTCTGAGTGATGGCAATCGCACTTGTGTTGTCACAGAGAATAGGAGCTTCAGAAGCATCAATGCCATAATCCTTCAATTGATGTTGAATCCACAGGATTTGTGCGCAACAACT
>KV003133.1:223512-233693 GCA_001598015.1 Dorcoceras hygrometricum
AGGAGGTTGTGCAACATACACTTCCTCTGTCAAGATGACCATTAAGAAAGCACTCTTGACATCCATCTGAAATACTTTGAAGTCTTTATATGCAGCATATGCAAGAAACATGCGTATGGCTTCTAATCTATCTACTGGTGCGAAAGTTTCATCAAAGTCTATTCCTTCCATTTGCCTAAAGCCTTGCGCTACCAGTCTAGCTTTGTTTCTAGTTACTACGCCATCTTCATTCAGTTTATTTCTAAAGACCCAACGAGTACCTATGACTGAATGATTTTTAGGTCTAGTTACAAGTTGCCATACTTTATTGCGCTTAAACTGATTTAATTCTTCCTGCATAGCTTCTATCCAGCTGGGGTCAGCTAAGGCTTCATCTATTACTTTAGGTTCTATATGCGAGATGAATGCAACATCAAAATGATCAAACTGAGATAGCTGGCCTCTAGTGCGAACAGGGGATTCAAGATTACCTATGACTTGCTCAGGTGGATGATTTTTATTCCACTGAAGATCAAGTCCAATGGGATTTGATTGTTGTTGTTCCCCCTGAGTTGCTGGATGGGTCGCAGCTACTAGATCAGCAGACGCCAATTGATTTGAATCGCTAGCTTGTGCGTCTGCTTCCTGCTGGTTAGAATTGCTCGCTGCTGATGCATCAGCAGGTAGACTTGATGCGCTAGGCGCTGATTGACCAGCAGGAGATACTACTTGACAATTTCTCGCGACTGGTTGTCCAGCAGGTGAACTTGATACGATTTGGGAATTGCTTCCTGCTGGTTGACCAGTCGATGGTTGAGCGTCGTCTGCTGGTATATTTCTTTGATTCTTCGACGCTTCTTCTCCAGCAGCAGGTGCACTTGTAATTCGATCCTGCTGATCCATGTTAGTTAAATCAATAACAACTGGATTACCTGCTGGATCTTGTTGAACGTAGTTGTGCGTTGTGACCACTGCTGGTTGTTCCTCCTCAGCTGATGTTCTTGGTGCCACGTCATCGTCTGAGTCGTCAAGACTTGTTGATTCTAAACGTGAGCATAAATCGTGAAGGCTTGCAGCTGAGTTGGACTTGAAGCTTGTTTCATCAAATACTACGTGAGCAGTTTCTTCAACATTCAAGATTCTGCTGTTGAACACTCTGTAAGCTTTGCTTACTGCTGAATATCCTAGAAAGATACCTGCATCAGATTTTGGTTCAAAAGCTGTTAGATGCTTCTTGCCATTGTTGTGAATGAAACACTTGCATCCAAACACCCTGAAATAAGAGATATCAGGCTTCTTGCTATTCCAGATCTCATAGGGCATTTTATCATGCATCCTATTTATCATTGATCTGTTCTGAGTATAGCATGCTTTATTAACTGCTTCTGCCCAAAATTTTTGCGAAATGCCTGAATAAGCAATCATGGATCTAGCAGCTTCTTTTAAAGTACGATTTCTCCTCTCAGCTAGGCCATTTTGCTGAGGAGTTCTAGCTGCTGAAAGCTCATGCTTTATTCCAATATCATCCAGATAAGAAGATAATTTTTGATTTAAAAACTCTGTTCCTCGATCACTTCTTATCCGATTGACTGTACAAGATTTGTCATTTTGTAAACGTTTTAAAAGCCTAATCAACTGGTCAGCGGTATCTGATTTTGCTTTTAAAAACACCACCCAAGTATATTTGGAAAAATCATCAATGACAACTAGGGTGTAGTTCATTCCCCCTAAGCTGGTTATAGAAACAGGACCAAAAAGATCCATATGCAAAAGCTCTAAGTTTCGGGAAGAACGTTTACCGCCTTTGGTTTTGAAAGTAGATTTGATTTGTTTTCCCAGTTGACAAGCTGCACAAATCTTGTCCTTAGAAAAAGAGATTTTAGGCAGGCCAGAAACCATATCATGTGTACTCAATTTAGCAATAGTTTTGAAGTACAAATGATTCATCCGCTGGTGCCACAACCAGCTCTTGGAAGAGCCAGCTGCTAGACACAAGTGTTCAGACTTCACTTGCTCTAACCAGTTGATAATGTAAGTGTTCCCAGAACGCTTACCCACCAACACGGTTAGACCAGTTGAGTCCTGAACTGTGCACATGTGTTGTTGAAAATTAACAAGAAAACCTTTGTCACAAAGTTGACTGATACTAATCAAATTGTAACGCAAGTTATCAACAACAAGTACATCAGAAATAGAGATGTTACCATGGGTAACATGGTACCATATTTTTGATGTGTCTGCTGATTCGTACCTGCTGACCTGCACGCAAGAAACTCATTCTTGGTACCCAATTTTACTTGGGTCCTGATTGGATTACCCCTTTCGGGACCCAGATTTGAACAATCCTTACGGTTTTTTCACTTCTAGGATCCACGAAAGTGTGTGAAAAATCACGTGCTGGTCTTTTGAGTTTTGGTTTCATATAATGATCATGTTGATCTCTCCTCTGCTGAAACTTTTTCCAACCCGATTTAACCTTCTTCGAGTTATGCCACGACTGGTTAGGAACAAATGGTTTTTGACTAGCTTTCGCTTTGTCTTTATCCAATCTGTTCTTTAGCCAGTCAGGCTTGAACCTCTCAGGTTTTGAAAAGCCGATACCATCTTTTCCATTTTCGTTCAGCTTCGGGGAGTTCTGATTATCATACTTCACCGACTCAAGACAGTTATATATCATGTCAGCTTTGACAAAGCTCATTTTATTGAACTTGTCATAGGCTGATCGTGATTGAGTACTTGGATCTCCTTCACAGAACTCACTATTGTTGAATCCAATACCAGTCTTATCACTGGCTTGCTTTTGGCTTTCATATAGCTTTTGGAGAGTAAGATTAGCCTTGTTCCAGGAGCTCATTTCTACAGTCGATTTAGCGACTTCAGCCTTGAGCTCGCTGATCTCATTTCTCAACAACTCATTCTCAGCTTGTAGCTTACTCAACTCAGTTTTTAGAATGTCAACATCCTCTAGCTAATCAGAGCTTGATTCAGCTGAACTACTCTTTAAACTCATGTTTTCAGCTTTAGCTTCCTCGAATGAATGAGAAAGCTTCCGGTACTCTTTTACCATGTCATTAAGTGCAATGACAAGGTCATCTCGTGTAAAATTCAACATTCGAGAAATCAAATACCTCATCTTCGTCTGTTTGGTCAGCCATGAAGCAGTGAACCTCCTCCTGTTCACTCTCACTTGAAGATGAGCTGCTGCTGGATGAGTCTGAGTCGTAAGATTAGCCTTGTTCCAGGAGCTCATTTCTACAGTCGATTTAGCGACTTCAGCCTTGAGCTCGCTGATCTCATTTCTCAACAACTCATTCTCCGCTTGTAGCTTACTCAACTCAGTTTTTAGAATGTCAGCATCCTCTAGTTCATCAGAACTTGATTCAGCTGAACTACTCTTTAAACTCATGTTTTCAGCTTTAGCTTCCTCGAATGAATGAGAAAGCTTCCGGTACTCTTTTACCATGTCATTAAGTGCTATGACAAGGTCATCACGTGTAAATTCAACATTCGAGAAATCAAATACCTCATCTTCGTCTGTTTGGTCAGCCATGAAGCAGTGAACCTCCTCTTGTTCACTCTCACTTGAAGTAGAGCTGCTGCTGGATGTATCTGTGTTGCTATCAGCCCAGCTTTTGGTGCTTTCCTCAGCCACCAACACTTTGCGATCATGCTTGCGACTGAATCTTTTGTTGCTGCTGGTTTTCATCTTTCTGTCGCTTGATCTTTCTTTGAACTTGTCCTTGGACTTGTCCTTGGACTTGTCAACATTTCTTTCATTATATTCGTCATCGCGTTTGTATCGCTCTTCTTTCCTGTAGCGATCATCAGCTCTTCTATCATCTCTCTTGTATCTATCGTCTTTCTTGGGTCTGTTGCAATCAGCAGCAAAATGACCTGGACGATCACAATTATAGCATTTCAAATCAGAAGATACTTTATCAGATTTGTTATAATTATTGAAAGAAGTAGAGGGATTGAAAGATCTTCTCAGGTATTTCCCAAACTTCTTCACGAAGAGGGACATGACGTCATCAGAGAGTTGATCTACTGATTTGCTCGTGCTTGGAGAGCATGGTTCAGCAGTAGCGGCACCAAGAGCTTTCGTTGGTTGGGATGTTGAAGGCGCTTCTGATCTGGTTTCGAGCTCAAACTCATAGGCCTTTAGATTTGCAAATAAATCATGGAGCTCCATTTTGTTGAGGTCCTTCGATTCCCTCATAGCCATGGTTTTCACGTCCCACTCTCTGGGTAGAGCTCTCATCACTTTTAGCACCAACTCCCGGTTGCTATATTCTTTGCCCAAGCTGTTCAACTCGATGATAATAGCACTGAAGCGCTCGTCGAATTCAGTCATTGTTTCGTCGTCTTTCATCTTGATTGCTTCATATTTTTGCTGAGCCACAGTCAGCTTGTTCTCTTTCTTTTCATCGCTTCCTTCACATATTTGGACAAGCTTTTCCCATATTTCTTTCGCTGTAGCACAGGTCTTGATTTTGCTGAACATATTTTTGTCTTTGTCCAGCGTTTTGTATAGAATGTCCCTGGCCACGTTGTCCAAGTTAGCTTTCTTCTTGTCATCATTTGTGTACTCATGTCTGGCTTTTTCAAGGAACTGAGCCTCGCCATTTGATACAGAGAATGCAAGATTGGACTTCATTATGTATGATGAAAAGCACAAAGATAACTGTTCAATAACTGAGATTTCCCGCTCTGATACCACTTGATGGTCCCGGAAATAGGATCACTAAGCAAATAGGAGTTCAGGAAGGGGGGGGGGGGGTTGAATGAACTCCTTCGATTTTTCTATTTCAAAACTCTTTTAAAATGTTTGAATCTCAGTTTTATGCAAACTTCTCAGCCAACAATATATGTGCAGAAATAGGCTGATTGGTTTGTGAACAATGAACAATGCGCAACAGTAAACAAATGCTGTATGTAAAAGATTGAGTCAAGAGTTTGTTTCTGAAAGTTTGGATATCAATATCCTACGTCTCCCCTTCTTCCTCCTCGGAAGGTAGCACTAAAAGACTTTGATGTGAGTAGCCTTTCTACAAACACCCGATCCCGTAACCCGCAGCTACGAGAACTCCTAGCGCTTTACAACACCTTACGCAGACTTCGCTGCTGGTTTTTACAATGCTTTGAAAGTTTTACAAACTTCTTTGAATAGACAGTTCGGTAAAGACTCTATCAAATATATCAATGAGAACACGTATCTAGAGACTGTAAATATCTTCTGGTTTCAACAATCAACAACCAGAAGATTGACTCGAAGGTATTTCAAATGAAGATCAAACGATAAGTTCTTCGAGTCTTTGAGCTTTTGAAGATATCAACGAAGTGAAAGCTCTGTAGAGATTTTGGCAGCGTTACAGCAATAGATAATTAGCGAAGTATGTATTCTTCAACACCGCTGCTGATATTTATAGGCTTCGACTGCAACGGTCATAATAATTCTCCAAAGGAAATGAATCCCATTTGAATTACTGCCAAAATCGTACACCATAATTCCTGCTCCACTGCAAGGTAAACTGCTCATCCACAGAGCCAATTTGTCTTCTTTCCAAATTTGTGCAAGCATGGAGAAACGGCCTCTGTACACTGTACTATTTACCTAAAATAGTACCTAACTTGTCTCCTCAATTCCAGGCAACTGTACGATCGTACAAATCTTTTCCTTATGAGCAAACGATCGTATTTGAATCACTTGAGCTTGCGCCTGAAATAAGTTTGGTAACCAGCACTATCTTCATCGTCGTTGTCAAGAACTTCGACTGGAAAAACGCTTGGAAGAATTCACCTGCTGATATGCATATGCGTTTTTCCATCTGCTGATTCCTTTTGCAATAAAACGATGTCGTGTCAACTTATTTAAGTGACGCCGTTTTGCTATCTTTGTAAAGCATCTGCTGGTTAACAACATGTAGCCAACTGCTGAAACAATACTTCTGCTGAAATGTCTAAGGAACGCTTCTGCTGAATTTTTCAAAACAATTAATACGCTGTCGTTCCAACTTAACCAAACGCTGTCGTTTCGTAATCTCCAACGAATAGACTAAGAAACTGCTGATTCTCTTCAAGAAAGCTTCTGCTGATTACTTCATCTGCTGATACGAAACTGTGCACTCCTCGACGTCGTTCCAACTTATCAAAACGCTGTCGTTTACACTTCTTAGAAAAACACGCTGAAACTCAAATCGGTACCTGCTGATCGAGACAACAACATCTGCTGAATGCTCTTCAATGAAGTATCTGCTGAATCTCTCTGAATACAAAACAACCACTGAAAGCATACCAACTGCTGAAATCTCAAATACTCAAACTGCTGACTTTGCTACTGTAGATAAATATACTCCTGCGACAACCGATTGTCCAATTGCAACTTGTCTTATTTTTGTTATCACCAAAACTTATAAATATTGTCCTAACAACCAGGATGGACACTATGACGACTACAGTGAGCTTCTCTTAGGATCATTTCCCTCAAATCAATCAGGTTAGGCACAACCAACCTGCCCTGAAACCTCAAACAACCATCACCTGAGACCGAGTAATCCTCCAATTGTCCAGCTCGAGTCTCAACTTCAACTCATGGATATACGGATTGGTTCTCTGAGCTGCCCTAATATCCGAAACAATCTATGGCTCAACTTGAAAAAATGATACCATAACGTAGCCATCACCTAGGTAGAAACGCCAACCAGTAGTGCTCAGATGCTCATGGACCTTAGAGATATCTAGCGATGCAAGCATCGCCACTTGGGCTTTCCTGCTAAGCGCATCAGCAACTACATTCATTTTCCCAGGCTGATACTGAATCTTGCAATCAAAATCCTTAAGCAGCTCCATCCATATAAACTGCCTCATATTTAAGTCAGACTGGGAGAAGAGGTACTGAATACTCTTATGGTCAGTATACACCACAAACTGTTCGCCATAGAGATAGTGGCGCCAAATCTTCGAAGCAAAGACAACGGCTGCCAACTTCAAGTCATGAACTGGGTATCGAGTCTCATGGGGTTTCAACTGACGGGAAGCATACGCGAAGACTCGACCATACTGCATCAAAATGCAACCCAATCCACTAAGCGAAGCATCGGAACATACCAAAAAACCTCCTGAACCCGAAGGTAACTCTAACATTGGCGCTGTAGTTAGCTTCATTTTGAGCAACCGAAAGCTGTTATCGCATTCCTCCGTCCACACAAATCTCTTATCCTTTTGGGTCAACTGTGTCATAGGCTTAGCTATACTAGAGAATCCCTCGATAAAGCGTCGGTAATAGCTAGCCAATCCCAAAAAGTTACGAATCTCCGAGACGTTCTTGGGACGTTCCCAACTCACTATGGCCTCTACCTTACTGGGATCAACAGATAATCCATCGGCCGAAATGACATGACCCATAAACACTACTCTATCCAACAAAAACTTGCATTTAGAGAACTTGGCATACAACTGCGAGTCTCATAGTGTTTGGAGAACCAACCTCAAGTACTCCTTATGTTGCATTGGAGTCTTCGAGTAAACTAGAATGTCATCGATAAAAACAATCACGAACTGATCGATGAACTCTTTAAAGACTCGGTTCATTAAGTCCATGAAAATTTCAGGGGCATTAGTCAAACCAAAAGGCATAACCAAGAACTCGTAATGTCCATACCTCGTTCGAAACGCAGTTTTCGCAACATTTTCTTATCGAATTCGCAACTGGTGATACCCTGAATGCAGATCGATCTTAGAATACACTGCTGAACCTTGAAGCTAAATAAATCGTTGATCCTCGGTAAAGGGTACTTATTCTTCACAGTAGCCTTATTCAGTTGCCTAAAGTCAATGCACATCCTCATCGAACCGTCTTTTTTCTTTACAAACAGAATAGGAGCTTCCCACAGTGACATGCTAGGCCGAATAAAGCCTTTCTCCAACAAATCGCTAAGCTGCACCTTCAGCTCTCTCAACTCGGCTGGTGCTAAACGATATGGGGTTCGTGAGATAGGAGCTGTATCAAGCACCAACTCAATGCTGAAGTCAATCTCCCTCCTCGGAGGAAAACCAGGAATTTTCTCGGGGAACACATCAAGGAAATCACGAGCAACGGGGATGTCACCAAGCTCCACACATGACTTCGAGGATGCGTCTATAGCATAAATCATAAATCATAAATCCTACATTGTCCAACGACAATAGGCCAAAAATCTCCATAACAGAGATCAACGGAATCTTCGATCGGGAATCATGGCCATAGAAGTTCCACTTCTCGACAGACTGGGACCGAAAATGCACAACGCCATGGAAACAATCCACGGTGGCCCTAAAGCTAGACAACATCCATTACCACTATGCAATCGAAATCCCACAACACTATCTGAATCAGGTTTGCTCCAACACATTCTCGCCAAACCTAAGTATGCCATTCATTACAACCTCTTGGGAGAACAGGCTCGCACTGTTAGAGTAGATGCCCAACTAGCCAACTTGTGGCGTTGGGGTTTATAGACTCTTGAATATGACAATCTTTATATATGATATTCGCATTTGTTTATGGCATTCTTTACTTTCATTGTGTTGTATGATGATTAACAATTGTGTTGAGTAAAGACCTAGAATGCACTATAGTGTATGTTAGATGTGATAGTGGGTATGACGGCTATCATGAAACACATCTAATAGTCACTGTGTATTCTGAATTAGTTCCTAGTCGATTGGGCCGTCAAAATGAGGATAAGGCCGCCCGAGCTCGAGACTAGTATCTGCGATACGAAGTACCATGTTTCATTGGTAGGGAACATTGTGATGTTCTGAGCATGCAGATAGATAGTGACCTGGTGATCTATCGAACTACCCTCGTTCGGACTTTCCAAGTGGTTACCATTTGTCGAGTGGATAAGTCTGAGGTCTTGGTTGTACTGATTAGTCCTCACGACTCGAAACGTCATTGAGACTCTACATGATAGGCGTCTCACTTTGACCCGTTTGCCGACTCACTTGGGGTCATTAGGCGGCGGGATTGGGTGAGACCCCGATGCATGTAGGAGTCGATGTATCGTTGTCGAGGATTCACCGCTCGCAGACATGCGTGGATATCCTATGCTATCTCAGGGGATAATAGTGTGTAAATCTCTGGCCAGAGTACTAGAAGTGTTTTAGGTAAATGTGTTTACCTAGTTACACTCGCGATGTCACTATTCGATCTCCAAGATGTATGCATAGCTATCGGATCTATAGCGACTCTCGATTTACCAATGGTCGTTAATCTGATCGGGATATATGGATTGAAAGGACCGTACTGTACGCTAACCACGACCAACTGGTTCTTGCAGGCACTATCGGTGATACCTATGGGATCATGGGGCGATGTTGCTAGACGCTCTTACCATGATCCGATGGGCAAGTCCGGAATTGTGATTCCGGAGCCGCAATGGTTGTGGGCCCACGGCTAGTTGTATCCCTGAACCATTGAGGGTCACACAAGTACTGGATTCGAGATTCCCGCATGGATACTGAGCTCAATGTGTTGAGCATGGGAAGATGATTTTGGGGAGTGCGACTTCCTAAAAGTCAACAGGGGTCAATTCGTGATTTCCCGCTGTTGAGGGGAAAAACGGTCATTTTCACTGGGGTTCTGAAAAATGGTTTTTCAGATCATAGTATTCAGTTTTGGAAACTGAGTCGATCGGTCCGATCTGATTGGCGATCGGATTTACGATGAAGTCACGGTGATAGGGATGAACCGAATGTTCATCCGTTGGACCCGGGCCCATTGGGCCTGTCCAAGTCTATTGCTTGTCTACTTAATGTAGACTTAGGAGGCTTTGATGACAACACATCAATCACAAACCCTAACCCTAGCAAAAGGCGCCGCCCCCCTTTCTCCTCCAACCTCATGCCGCCGCCGCCGGTGCACGCCGCCGCCACCTCGCCGGACTTTGTTCCGGCCAACTTGACGAGGAGAATCCGTCCGCACTGATCTCGTCAGGCCTTCTAGTGCAGGCTGACGAAGGAGTCTCGTTTCCGGTCATGGACCTGATTGACGTAGTCTACCACCGCCTACCGTGAAGTGCCGGTTTCCTCGTGAAACTGGTCGGAGCCAGGCGCCTAGACGCCAGAAAGGTAACCCCGAGAAACACCCTATGAATGGTCATAGCTTGCATGTTTATGAATTGTATTGATCGTCTCCCGGCATAATTTTGTTCTTCCGCTGC
>KV003133.1:239057-251994 GCA_001598015.1 Dorcoceras hygrometricum
CGACTCGAAACGTCATTGAGACTCTACATGATAGGCGTCTCACTTTGACCCGTTTTCCGACTCACTTGGGGTCATTAGGCGGCGGGATTGGGTGAGACCCCGATGCATGTAGGAGTCGATGCATCGTTGTCGAGGATTCATCGCTCGCAGACATGCGTGGATATCCTATGCTATCTGAGGGGATAATAGTGTGTAAATCTCTGGCCAGAGTACTAGAAGTGTTTTAGGTAAATGTGTTTACCTAGTTGCACTCGTGATGTCACTATTTGATCTCCAAGATGTATGCATAGCTATCGGATCTATAGAAACTCTCGATTTACCAATGGTCGTTGATCTGATCGGGATATATGGATTGAAATGACCGTATTGTACGCTAACCACGACCAACTGGTTCTTGCAGGCACTATCGGTGATACCTAGGGGATCATGGGGCGATGTTGCTAGACGCTCTTACCATGATCCGATGGGCAAGTCCGGAATTGTGATTCCGGAGCCGCAATGGTTGTGGGCCCACGGCTAGCTGTATCCCTGAACCATTGAGGGTCACACAAGTACTGGATTCGAGATTCCCGCACGGATACTGAGCTCAATGTGTTGAGAATGGGAAGAGGATTTTGGGGAGTGCGACTTCCTAAAAGTCAACAGGGGTCAAATCGTGATTTCCCGCTGTTGAGGGGCAAAACGGTCATTTTTCACTGGGGTTCTGAAAAATGGTTTTTTAGATCATAGTATTCAGTTTTGAAAACTGAGTCCATCGGTCCGATCTGATCGGCGATCGGAGTTACGATGAAGTCACGGTGATAGGGATGAACCGAATGTTCATCCGTTGGACCCGGGCCCGTTGGGCCGATCCAAGTCTATTGCTTGTCTACTTAATGTAGACTTAGGAGGCTTTGATGACAACACATCAATCACAAACCCTAACCCTAGCAAAAGGCGCCACCCCCTTTCTCCTCCAACCTCACGCCGCCGCCGCCGGTGCACGCCGCCGCAACCTCGTCGGAATTTGTTCCGGCCAACTTGACGAGGAGAATCCGTCCGCGCTGATCTCGTCAGGCCTTCTAGTGTAGGATGACAAAGGAGTCTCGCTTCCGGTCGTGGACCTGATTGACGTAGTCTACCGCCGCCTACCGTGAAGTGCCGGTTTCCTTGTGAAACTGGTCAGAGCCAGGCGCCTAGATGCCAGAAAGGTAACCCCGAGAAACACCCTATGAATGGTCATAGCTTGCATGTTTATGAATTGTATTGATCGTCTCCCGGCATAATTTTGTTCTTCCGCTGCCTCACCGGGAGGCGTGATCCGGATCCGCCACGGTTCCCCAACACGCACCGGCAGGAGTCGAAACAAAAACTATCACGCAAAAAGGTGGTACGCAAACCATGCTCAACCACAAATGCATCAGCTATAAACGATTGTGATGCTCCAGTATCAAACAACACACGTGCTGAAAAATAAAAAACAGTACAAGTACCTACAATCACTCCTCCAGGCGTGCCCTATGCTTGCTCTCGTGTCATGGAATTAACCTGGGCATGCTGAGGTCCTGAGAACTGGGGTTGGGAGGACTGTCCAAAACGCGAAGGACCAGGCTGCTGGAACGGCCTATGCTGAGTTTCCCCCATCCTTTGCTGCTGAATAGGGAAAGAATGACCTCGAGATGATCCACAAGAACGACCCTGAGGTGGGGCAGCGGTTTGCTGAGATCCAGTCAATGGACACACTCTCGCAAAATGTCCATATTTCCCACAAAGGTTGCAAACACCCTGAACCCCTACACGCTGTGTCGAAGGATGTTTGCCTCCACATTGACCACAAAAGGTTGCCCTGGGGCTGCTACTGCTGCTCGAACTGCCTGAACCAGAAGAACTAGAACCCTGCTTCTTCTTACACTGATGGCCACGAGGCCTGAACCTGTGACGTCCAGATTGCTGTGCTGATTGCTGGGGCTGCTGGGATGATTGAGAAAATTGGGGAGGTTGCGCCCCTTGAACATTGGGACGTGCTCCTTGAGCAGCTTGTGGCTGAACCCGAGACCTGCGGTTCCGCAGCCCTTCCTCGATATGCATCGTCTTGTCCACCGCATCCGCATAACTAGTAGGTGAACTAGCCAACACCAAGAAATAAAGATCCTCATTCAGCCCTTCCAAGAACCGGTTCCTCTTCGCCCTCTCGCGGCCAGACGCATGAGGAACTGTTGGGGATCGATTTATGGACCCTATATAATGTGCAATGACTAGTTATTCGATCAATAACTAGTACTAGAGGGTGTAACCAGATCGAATGACAAGACACAGGATTCAGCCAGAAGTTGAAGTCGGGTTCGCAAAGATCAAGCTGGTTTTAGCTGAAAGTTAAAACCAGCTCAATACAAGGCGAGCACTAAACATGCCAGTTCCAGCTGGAAGACTAGAACCAGCTCGACACTTCGGCCGAACGATCTGGTTAACTTAACTTGAGCTGCAATAGCTCATTGTTCTTGAATACTTTGTGCACGAGATACAGATTGAGTAATGTAAATAAAACATGCGGAAATAATTCAAACTGCACTCTATCGTTTGAAGCCCAAATAAATAGTTTTAACAACATAAACAAATATGTGATGCGTATGAATATAAACACTGAAAACAGTAAAGAAAGATGCGCTGAATTTTTTATGGAAGTTCGGAGCTCAATCTCCTACGTCTCCCATTCTTTCTCCACGGGAAGGATCCACTAGAAGACTTTGATTACAACGACTCTCGCTGCAACCCACTCCTACGACCCGAATGTTAGAGTAGATGCCCAACTAGCCAACTTGTGGCGTGTGAGTTTTATTGACTCTTTGTATAACAATCTTTATTTATGAAATTCGTATTGTTATATGGCATTCTTTATTTTCATTATGTTATAATGTTAACAATTATGTTGGATAAAGACCTAGAATGCACCATAGTACATGTTAGATATGATAGTGGATATGATGGCTATCATGAAACACATCTAATAGTCACTGTGTATTCTGAACACGTTCCTAGTCGATTGGGCCGTCAAAATGAGGATAAGGCCGCCCGAGCTTGAGACTAGCATCTGCGATGTGAAGTACCATGTTTCATTGGTAGGGAACATTGTGATCTTCTGAGCATGCAGATGGATAGTGACCTGGTGATCTATCGAACTACCCTCGTTCGGACTTTCCAAGTGGTTACCATTTGTCGAGTGGATAAGTCCGAGGTCTTGGTTGTACCGATTAGTACTCACTACTCGAAACGTTAGACTCTACATGATAGGTGCCTCACTTTGACCCGTTTACCGACTCAGTTGGGGTCATTAGGTGGGGGGATTGGGTGAGGTCCCGATGCATGTAGGAGTCGATGCTTCGTTGTCGAGGATTCATCGCTCGCCTTTGTGCGTGGATATCCTATGCTATCTGAGGAGATAATAGTATAATAAATCTCTGACCAGAGTACTAGATGTGTTTTAGGTAAATGGGTTTACCTAGTAACACAAGCAATGTCACTATTTGATCTCCAAGATGTATGCATAGTTATTGGATCTCCAGCGACTCTCGATTGACCAATGGTCGTTGATCTGATCGGGATATATATGTTGAAAGGACCGTACTGTACGCTAACCATGACCGACTGGTTCTTGCAGGCACTATCAGTGATACCTAGGGGATCATGGGGCGATGTTGCTAGGCGCTTTACCATGATCCGATGGGTCAGTCCGAAATTGTGATTTCGAAGTCGCAATTGTTGTGGGCCCAAGGCTAGCTGTATCCCTGAACCATCGAGGGTCACACAAGTACTGGTCTCACGTTTCCCGCATGGAAACTGAGCTCAATGTGTTGAGCATAGGAGGAGGAATTTAGGGAGTACGACTTCCTAAAAGTCAACAGGGGTCAAATTGCAATTTCCCTAAAGTTTGGGCTAGTTTGACTATCCTTGAAACTTGGAGGGGCTAAACTGCAATTTTGGACTAGGTGGTCTGAAAAATTGTTTTTGCATCATAATGCTCAGTTTTGTGAACTGAGTAGATCGGTTCGATCTGATCGGCAATCGGAATTATGATGAAGCCACGGTGTTGGAAATGAACCGAATGTTCATACGGGACTGGGCCTGACCTAGGTCCATTGGGCCGGTTCAAGCCCATCATAAGTCTACTTATACTAGACCTAGGACTACATGGGAGACACACTTGAATTACACCCAAACCCTACTAGCCGCCGCCCCTCACCTCCACTCTCCCTCTCGGCCGCCGCCCTCACGCGTCGCCGTGTGCCGCCGCCTTCGTGGTTGGACTTGTTCCGACCACCGCGACGAGGAGATTCTGTTCGTGGTAAATTTGTCAGCTCTTCTAGTGCAGACTGACGAAGGAGTCGTGTTTCCAGTCATGGACCGGATTCGGAGAACTACCGCCGCCAACCGTTGAAGTGCCAGTTTCCCTGTGAAACTGGTCGGAGCCAGGCGCCTAGACGCCAACAAGGTACCGCTCTAAAACATCCTAGGAATGTTTTATTGCTTTTGTTATTATGTATTGACCGTTCTCGTTGCAAAATTTTAAAACTTCCGCTGCGCCCCGAGAAACGGGATCTGGATCCGCCGCTGCGCCAACAGTGGTATCAGAGCGAAGGCTCGGATCTGTCAATACATGAATTGTGCCTATATTGCATCAAGTTTCGAAATCTCAAAAATATAAAAAAAAATTTTTTGCTCGCCGGCGCCGCCGTACACACCGCCGCGTGCAACGTGCGTGCAGCGTGCGGCGCCTGTGCACTGTAGCTACGCGCACGGCGCACTATAGCTGCACGCAGCGTGCGGTACCATGCTCACTGTTGCCGCGCGCTGGCCGGCGGGTGTTGCGCCCGCGGAGTCCGGCCACCGTGCGCGATTGTCGTGCACGGTGCTGCGCGGCGCCTGCCGCCCACCTGCACGCGCTGTGCGCGCAGGTGGCCGCCAACGTGCGCACGAGTTGCGGCCCTGTGCCGCACGCTGTGCAGGCGGCGTTGCGCCGCCGTGCGGCGAACCTGAGGCGGTTTTGTGACACTGTTTTGACTTCTAGGGTTTGCTTCGGGCCTATCCCGGACGGCCCGAGGGATTTTCGGGCCAATATTTGATATTGGGCCATTTTGGTCGGACCAAAATTAATTTTTGGAATTTTTGAGATTTTGGGCCTAAAATTGTTTTAAGCACAATTTGATGCAATTAAAATTGACAAAATATGATTATATATATAAAATATGATTTTATATTTAAAATATGATTTTGTTGGAAATTATCTAATTTTATTTGATTATTTTATTTATGTCAATTATTTGAATTGATTGTATTTTGGGATGATCGAGAGCCGTGCCCAATGTGTTAGGTGTATGCTAGGTTTTGAAAATATTTGGTTGTAATATTGTTGATATCTATTACAAAGTGGGCCTGGTTTATGGCCCGTTCCCACCCCTTTAAAATTGTATCCCTACTTGTCATGGATATTTAAATGTAAATATTAGATTTAGTGGGAGGACTTATTTCACCTAGGACTGGACCTAGGTCCGTGCTTGGCAACCACGGACCGCCTAGCTCTCGCTTATCGATCATCCCAAAATTTATATGCGATGTATATCTGTTGAATCCGCGTTTTAAATTGTGATTTAAAATTAACGAGACCAAATTTCAAAATTTAAATCCATCATTTTAAATACGATTTAAAATTAATATCAAGATTAAGAGTTTCATGGTTATATTCGATAAGATCATGAAACTAAGGGAATTTAAATTTGTTTAAAATTTCCTACCTTTCATCAACGATGAGTGTACGTCGATGCTACCCGTATACATGGCCCGGCTCATATTATTGAGGGGGTTATGTATGCCGGAAAGCTTTTCACGTCATTGACACTCGCTGTGAGTTGGTTGGAACTCCCTTTAACGTTGGATCATTTATTGGGGAAGTTAAGGGGACCTTCCTTCACAACTCAACATTGATGGGTCATCTTGACACGTGATAGTAATCGGCGTCATATTATTGGGCCCTTAATGGACGTGAGGTAAATGCACGGAGGTTGCACCTGTTGCAATTGGGCTCTACCTTTTGAGGGTCATGGTTGGCTGATATTATTCGGGACCATGATCGCTTGATTGGACACTGTGTACCCACTAAGGAAACTAGCTTTCTCGATTTCATTAGAGGGTGGTGAAATCGTTAAAATAGTGGGAGGGTAATTCATAAAACTAAATGACCTTATTTTATGTCTTAGCGTTTTTCATAAATAGTTAGTAATGCATGTCTGTTTTTCAGTATAAACTGCTCTTATAATGTCTTCGATCAAAAATCCACTTGCTGCTATACTGGATAGCAACAAGTTCACTGGTCTGAACTACCAAGACTGGCTTCGAAACCTCAATATTGTATTGGCTTCGGAGAAACTTCTCTACACGTTAGAAAAGAGCCCTTCGAAGGAAGCCCCTGCCGATGTCAGTCATGAGGAGCTGACAAAGCTGAACAAATGGTGGGATGACGAGCTTAAGACACGATGATATATGATGGCATCGATGTCTAACGAAATGCAGCGGCGTTTCGAGAAGACGGTGTATGATGCTGACATACACCTTCATCTCAAAGAGCTGTATGGGGAGAACTCTCGGACTGAGAGGTTCACCACTGTCAAGGAGCTCACTGACATACACCTTCATCTCAAAGAGCTGTATGGGTAGAACTCTCGGACTAAGAGGTTCACCACTGTCAAGGAGCTCATGACGAGCCGCATGCGCGATGGGACTTCGGTCCGCGAGCATGGGGTTCGTATGATTGGGCTCATTGAAAAACTGGTGGGCCTCGATATCACGCTTTCACATGAGCTGTCTGTGGATCTGCTTCTCCTCTCACTCCCTGCTGCATTCGACCCCTTTGTGGTCAACTTTAACATGAACAAGCTGGAAGCCACCCTTGAAGAGGTGATGAACATGCTTGTAGTGTTCGAGGGGACCATAAAGAAGACAAGCCCGTCCTCCTTATGGGCTCTTCTTCCTCTGCAAAAAGGGGCCCACACGCAAGGGTAAGAAGCGTTCTGCCCCTGCGAAGGAGGAAAAGCCCACCAAGAAGCCCAAGGCAAAGGCTTCCAAGCCAAACAAATCTGAGGATGTTTGCCACCACTGTCACAAGCCTGGACACTGGAGGAGGAACTATAAGGAGTACCTCAAGCAGTTGCGAACTGCAAAAGGTATTTTCTACATTGAAATAAATATGTCTCTTAATTCGACTTCTTGGGTACTTGATACCGGATGTGGATCTCATATCTACAATGATTTGCAGGTAATGAAAAGAAGCCGACGTCTTAGAGAGGGTGAGACCCACTTGAGGCTTGGCAATGGAGCAAGGGTTGCTGCAGTAGCTATAGGAGATGTTTATTTATTTCTATCTTCGAATTTTAAGTTGTTATTGAGAAACGTTTTGTTTGTCCCTGAATTAATAAAGAACATTATTTCTGTTTCTATACTTGATAGTGATGGATATTCTTGTCATTTTGCCAATTCGATTTGTAATATATACAAGAATGAATGTTTGATTGGAATTGGGGAACGAGAAAATGATCTATACACCTTAAAATTAAAAGAAGTTCCAACTCGCGATGTGGAAACACATACAACAACTATTAAAAGGAAAAACGATAGCTTGAACCCGGCACACCTTGGCACGCTAGGCTAGGTCATATTTTCTTAAGTAGGATGAACAAGTTGGTTAGGAGTGACATGTTTGATATGTCAGATATTAACTCCCTACCGACTTGTGAGTCTTGTCTCAAAGGAAAGATGACCAAACAACCCTTCACGGGCAAGCCTGAACGTGCTCAAGGCCTGTTGGATTTGATCCACACTGATGTGTGTGGCCCACTTAGCATTGGTACTAAGTACGGTCACACATACTTCATCACCTTTACCGATGATCACTCTACGTATGGGTACTTGTACTTAATGAAACACAAGTCTGAATCCTTTGAAATGTTCAAAGAATTCAAGGCTGAAGTAGAAAATCAGTTAAGGAAAAGTATTAAAGCGCTTCAATCTGATCGAGGTGGAGAATACTTGAGTGCTGAATTCCAAGACTATCTTAAAGAGAATGGGGTTCTCTCACAGTGGACCCCTCCGGCCACACCACAACTCAATGGTGTAGCGGAGCGTCGTAATCGAACCTTGATGGACATGGTTCGATCTATGATGAGTTTCACTGAGCTTCCTACCTCGTTTTGGGGCTATGCGCTCGAAACGGCGGTAATGTTGTTGAAAAATGTCCACACCAAGGCGTTGGATAAGACTCCATATGAGATATGGATGGGCAAGCCGCTCAAATACTCATACATGAGGATTTGGGGATGTCCTGCTTACGTGAAGCAGACAGTGGGAGATAAGCTGGATAATAGATCCATCTTATGTTACTTCATAGGGTATCCAAAGAATTCCATTGGATACTACTTCTACTATCCCAAAGAAAAAAATGTTTGTTTCTAGAAATGCCACCTTTCTGGAAAGGGAGTTTCTACTTGATAGAAAATGCAAGATTGTAGAACTCGAAGAAGTTTGAGAACCATCTGAAGTACCAAGTGAATCTCTCGCACCTCAAGAGCCAATACCAGAAATGGTCGTACCTAGGAAATCTGAAAGGATTCCTAGGGCTCGTGATAGATATGGTTTCCTCCTTGAAGATGATCAAAGTGATCAAGTTATTGGATGTGATCCAAGAACATTCAAGGAGGCAATTTCCGATGCTGATTCTAATCTGTGGCTTGAAGCAATGCAATCCGAGATTGACTCGATGAATTCAAACCAAGTTTGGACTCTTGTTAATCCTCCCGAAGGAATAGTTCCCATTGGGTGTAAATGGATATACAAGAGAAAACTTGGGTCTGATGGTAAGGTACTGACCTACAAGGCACGACTGATCGCGAAAGGTTACACTCAAAGGCAAGGTGTTGACTATGATAAAACCTTTTCACCAGTCGCAATGTTCAATAAATTAGAATCCTACTAGCCATAGCCTCATGGTACGACTATGAGATATGGCAAATGGATGTGAAAACTGCGTTCCTTAATGGAAACATTAAGGAAGAGATCTATATGACGCAGCCTGAGGGTTTCACATATGTAGGAAGTGAGCATAAAGTATGCAAACTTCAGAGATCGATTTACGGTCTCAAACAAGCATCGAGAAGTTGGAACCTGAGATTCGATGAAACAATTAAGGAATTTAGTTTCATCAAGAATCCCGAGGAGCCATGCGTGTACAAGAAGGTAGTTAAGAATGCTGTGACATTCCTTGTACTTTATGTTGATGACATTCTACTCATTGGGAATGATGTAGGAATGCTGCAGTCAACTAAAGTATGGTTGTCTAGTAGATTCTCGATGAAGGACATGGGTGAAGCATCATATATTCTTGGAATACAGATCAATAGAGATAGATCGAAAAGGATGCTCGGACTCACCCAAGCTACCTACATCGATACCATACTTAAGCGGTTCTCTATGGAAGAGTCCAAGAGAGGACACCTACCTATGTGCCACGGGGTCACTCTATCTAAGTCTATGTGTCCAAAGACTGATGAGGAGATAGAGAGTATGACACGTGTGCAATATGCCTCGGAAATAGGTAGTATTATGCATGACATGATCTCAACTAGACCGGATGTCGCATATGCTTTGAGTGTCACGAGCCGCTACCAAGCCAACCCCGGCCAAATTCATTGGAAGGCCGTGAAAGATATTCTTAATTACTTGCGAAGGACTAAGAATATATTCATGGTCTATGGGGGTGGTGAACTGAAATTGGAAGGCTACACTGATTCTAGTTTCCAATGTGACGTGGATGATTCGAAGTCAACCTCTGGATTTGTATTCATGCTCAATGGTGGTGCTGTCTCTTGGAAGAGTTCCAAGCAAGACACCATCACGGATTCAACAACTGAGGCTGAGTACATCGCAGCATCAGCTGCTGCTAAAGAGGCGGTTTGGATAAGGAATTTCGTCCAAGATTTGGGCGTAATCCTTGATGGATTTGGTCCAGTCCCGGTGTACTGTGACAACACGGGTGCCGTTGCGCAAGCAAAGGAGCCTAGGTCTCACCAAAGATCCAAACATATACTGAGAAAATACCACATAATCCGGGATATTGTGGCTAGAGGTGACATAGCAGTCGAGAGAGTCGCCTTTGAAGACAACATTGCTGATCCACTTACGAAGCCCTTGCCAGGACCGTTGTTTGAAAAATATTGCGAAACAATGGGACTGCGTCTAATGAGTAGTTGGATTTAGGGCAAGTGGGAGATTGTTAGAGTAGATGCTCAACTAGCCAACTTGTGGCGTGTGGGTTTTATTGACTCTTTGTATAACAATCTTTATTTATGAAATTCGTATTGTTATATGGCATTATTTATTTTCATTATGTTATAATGTTAACAATTATGTTGGATAAAGACCTAGAATGCACCATAGTGTATGTTAGATGTGATAGTGGATATGATGGCTATCATGAAACACATCTAATAGTCACTGTGTATTCTGAACACGTTCCTAGTCGATTGGGCCGTCAAAATGAGGATAAGGCCGCCCGAGCTTGAGACTAGCATCTGCAATGTGAAGTACCATGTTTCATTGGTAGGGAACATTGTGATATTCTGAGCATGCAGATGGATAGTGACCTGGTGATCTATCGAACTACCCTCGTTCGGACTTTCCAAGTGGTTACCATTTGTCGAGTGGATAAGTCCGAGGTCTTGGTTGTACCGATTAGTACTCACTACTCGAAACATCATTGAGACTCTACATGATAGGTGTCTCACTTTGACCCGTTTACCGACTCAGTTGGGGTCATTAGGTGGCGGGATTGGGTGAGGTCCCGATGCATGTAGGAGTCGATGCTTCGTTGTCGAGGATTCTTCGCTCTCCTTTGTGCGTGGATATCCTATGCTATCTGAGGAGATAATAGTGTAATAAATCTCTGGCCAGAGCACTAGATGTGTTTTAGGTAAATGGATTTACCTAGTAACACAAGCGATGTCACTATTTGATCTCCAAGATGTATGCATAGTTATTGGATCTCGAGCGACTCTCGATTTATCAATGGTCGTTGATCTGATCGGGATATATGTGTTGAAAGGACCGTACTGTACGCTAACCATGACCGACTGGTTCTTGCAGGCACTATCAGTGATACCTAGGGGAGTCATGGGGCGGATGTTGCTAGGCTATTGGATCTCGAGCGACTCTCGATTTATCAATGGTCGTTGATCTGATCGGGATATATGTGTTGAAAGGACCGTACTGTACGCTAACCATGACCGACTGGTTCTTGCAGGCACTATCAGTGATACCTAGGGGATCATGGGGCGATGTTGCTAGGCGCTTTACCATGATCCGATGGGTCAGTCCGAAATTGTGATTTCGAAGTCGCAATTGTTGTGGGCCCACGGCTAGCTGTATTCCTGAACAATTGAGGGTCACACAAGTACTGGTTTCACGATTCCTGCACAAAAACTGAGCTCAATGTGTTGAGCATAGGAGGAGGAATTTAGGGAGTACGACTTCCTAAAAGTCAACAGGGGTCAAATTGCAATTTCCCTAAAGTTTGGGCTAGTTTGACTATCCTTGAAACTTGGAGGGGCTAAACTGCAATTTTGGACTAGGTGGTCTGAAAAATTGTTTTCGCATCATAATCTCAGTTTTTTGAACTGAGTAGATCGGTCCGATCTGATCGGCAATCGGAATTACATGGAAATGAACAGAATGTTCATACGGGACTGGGCCTGACCCAGGTCCATTGGGCCGGTTCAAGCCCATCATTAGTCTACTTATACTAGACCTAGGGCTACATGGGAGACACACTTGCATTACACCCAAACCCTACTAGCCACCGCCCCGCACCTCCACTCTCCCTCTCGGCCGCCGCCCTCACGCGCCGTCGCCGTGTGCCGCCACCTTCGTGGTTGGACTTGTTCCGACCACCACGACGAGGAGATTCCGTTCGTGGTAAATTCGTCAGCTCTTCTAGTGCAGACTGATGAAGGATTCGTGTTTCCAGTCATGGACCGGATTCGGAGAACTACCGCCGCCAACCGTTGAAGTGCCAGTTTCCCTGTGAAACTGGTTGGAGCCAGGCGCCTAGACGCCAACAAGGTACCGCTCTAAAACATCCTATGAATGTTTTATTGCTTTTGTTATTATGTATTGACCGTTCCCGGTGCAAAATTTTAAAACTTCCACTGCGCCCCGGGAAACGGGATCCGGATCCGCCGCTGCGCCAACACCGCAGCCGCAAGAACTCCTAGCAACACCAATGCACACCAGCCCGCAAGTTGCGTGTGACTAACCCACTTCTTTACTGCCTCAGTGAGAAAGGATACAAGGAATTGTTTAACATCTTTGTCCAAATACTACACACACTTATTTAACATCTCAGTGCGAAAGACAACTAGACTTGTTTAATGTATCTGTCCAAAGACTACAATGGAGAGTATTGAATCACATTCACTCTAATCTGTTTCGCTCATCTCTCGAATATGAGTGAATGTGTGTGTGTGAGATTTACAGTGTAAGCACAATCTCTCAATGAATTAAATCTCACACACTCTGGGAAGTGCTCCTTGTTCGAGCTGGTTTTCTGCTATCTCCCAGGTTCTGTGTTGTGCGTTTCTTGATTTTCTGTTCGGACTTCGCACAACAGTATCTGTCCAAAGACTACAATGGAGAGTATTGAATCACATTCACTCTAATCTGTTTCGCTCATCTCTCGAATATGAGTGAATGTGTGTGTGTGAGATTTACAGTGTAAGCACAATCTCTCAATGAATTAAATCTCACACACTCTGGGAAGTGCTCCTTGTTCGAGCTGGTTTTCTGCTATCTCCCAGGTTCTGTGTTGTGCGTTTCTTGATTTTCTGTTCGGACTTCGCACAACACACTCTCACTGTTATGGCGC
>KV003133.1:253446-278735 GCA_001598015.1 Dorcoceras hygrometricum
TTTTCTGTTCGGACTTCGCACAACACACTCTCACTGTTATGGCGCATATCTTCAATCTGTTTCATTGCGCCTGTTTATAAAGCCGCTGCTTGGATATATCCGTTGGACACAAATATGTAGCCGTTCTGAAAATTATTCTGACGCATATGTACTTTTTGTCCTTTTGCGTTGCAGGCTTTATTTGATTTGAGCTCTGTTCATTGGCGATTCTGCAGCCTTTGGTCACTTCGAGCTCTGTTTACTTGTTCCTGATGTGGACAAGGCAATGCAAATCAGTTTGAACCAATTAAATTGGTCTTCGTAGATTGTTCAAACTGTTTTTCTTGATCAGATTGATTTGTCTGGCTCTGGTCTTTCAGCCGATCTCTTCTCATCCAACCGCTCCTTTATGTTCATTGAGTTGGTTTGACTTTAACCAGATTCCCAACCTATTTACCGTCCAGTTCTCCACAGAACTGGTCTTTTGCGAGTTGTTCTCTCAGATGGTCTCCTTTCCAGCTGATCTTAGAGCTTGTTTGCACTGAGCTTTTTGCCCAGGATCTCTTCTCATCCAACCGCTCCTTTATGTTCATTGAGTTGGTTTGACTTTAACCAGATTCCCAACCTATTTACCGTCCAGTTCTCCACAGAACTGGTCTTTTGCGAGTTGTTCTCTCAGATGGTCTCCTTTCCAGCTGATCTTCGAGCTGGTTTGCACTGAGCTTTTTGCCCAGCCCGATTCCATCTCTGTACCAGCTCGCAGGCTTAAAGTTCGGCTGGGGTGCCCAGCTCGATTCCATCTCTGTACCAGCTCGCAGGCTTAAAGTTCGGCTGGGGGACCAAGTATGAGAATATGCAAGTGTGGGATCATCTTGCACATTTCCGCATAGGACCATTGCTATCCCCTCCGAAACGGTCCGACTACTTCGTCGAGACCTAAGCCATTCGTCGGCCAAACATCTTCGTTTAGGCCTCCGAAATTACGTTGGCTACGCACTCAATCACTGCTCTTGTACACTGTACTTGATCTGCGCTTGAGCTATTATGTACTTGAGCATTCTGCACTTCAATTCTGCTCTTGATTCTGCGCTTGAACTGATCTTCATACTCTGCGCTTGATCTTCGTGCTTCTCCAACATCCAGCTGATGAACCAGCTTTATGTTCCCTGCACTTCTGGAAGTAAACTGCCGAACCAGCTTGGGCGTCCCCTTACTGTTCCAGCTAGATATCTTCGACCAGTCCAGCTCAGGCGTCCCTTCACTGTCCTATCTTGGATATCTTCACGTCTACTCCAGTCTAAGAAAGCTGCACATGTCAAGTATAGCGTTAGTACAATAGAAGCAGATTTTGTGTGAATCAAAACTTAGATTCTGATCTGTAAACACAGATCCAACAGGAACATAGGCAAGGAGAGAAGAAAACCTTCGAGCATACTCCCCCATAGACATGGTTACCTGAATCAAGTTATCAAACTCACGCTCCCGGGCATTAACGTAGGACTCCGGGACATACTCCTGTCAAAACGCAATACAAAAATTATCCCAAGTAATCCCCACACCAGTCTCCTCAAGAGCTCGTGAAGCACCTCTCCACCAGCGCTCTGCATTCTTCCTCAGTTGGAACGTCGCCAAACTCAGTCTACGCTCATCATCATACCGCATCGATCAAACAGCCTCGTAATGTGCTGCAACTAGGACTCAGCATCGGAACTAAACTCGTCACCATTGAACATCTGAGGAGTCATCCACTTAAACCTCGCTATGATCAGTTCCATTCGTCCACATGGGCTGCCAACACATCCACATCGTCATCAACCTGCCTAACACGCCTACGAACAGGGATACTACGCTCTACCTCCTAATCATTCTGATCCTCAGATTCTATCGGGATCTGCCTGGTAGCTCTACCCCTACGTCTAGGCGGCATCTAGGCAAACACTAATACAATAATATCACACAATAAATAAAACACATAGTCAAGCACACGCGACAAGCAACAAACTGCCTATACTCAAGTGTGATCAAGAAAATTCGAGCTTATCATAGTTTAAGCTCTGATACAAAAAATGTCAGGCCCGGTGTACACAACAGAGATAAACAAGCAAATACAAATACGGAAGCATTAAAAGTGGCTAAAATTTTTCTCTTTGGCTTGACTTAGAAAACATAATTTAAAAATACACTGGTACTCAAGTATTGGTTTCACAACAACCCAAAAGCTGAACACCAGCAGCTACAGATACCAAATACAAGCATCGAGTATCCCCAAAACAATACAATCTCAAATCAGTAATAGAACGTCAACACGGGACTTTCCACGACGACGACTCTAATACATAATCATAAAATATAGATAACTGGGACACTCTATCCACCTCTCGAGGCAAATCCAGCTGAGTCATCTCCACGACCAGCTGAAAACCTTGGTAACCTGAACAACACAAAGATAACCAAACAACCAGCCCCAGAGGGACAGGGGTCAAACTCCAGTACGGAGAGCAATACAAACATCTAGTAGACAACAACAGATATAAATGCATGTGCTATGCATGTGACAGTAGGATGCAAAGGCAACAGGCTACAAACGAATCAGGAAACCAAAGGAGCTCAAAGAACCAACTCAAAAGCTGTCAACAGATATGAGCAAAGGGTAGTGGCCACGAAGCATGTGAGAGCGTGGTAGCTATCCACTCGTCTCAACACACTGTACCAGAAGCATCAACCAGATCACTCAACCTGATGTTGCCAAAGCTCATGAGAGCGTGGTAGCTATCCACTCATCTCATAGCGGCTAACAACTAAACCAGCAGGGAGATGAGGAGCACGGTATTGCCTCTCGTTCTCAATAACAGCATCCTGGTACATAAGGGTTAGCACAACATTAAACGGCTAAAAAATATGAGCTCAATCATGGAAAATGCATGTATGCTAATGCAACAGCTTACAGTAATCAGCACAGAACAACAACAAGCAATAACAACACGATAGCATAAAATGCACAACACACCAGCAAGCATACATATATATCCATGCTTATTCCCAAGCTGTAATACAAGCTCAAATCCGTACCTTAGCTTCTGTGATACAATTACCACAACAAAGGTCCCGAGCAACTCAGATCTGAAACCTGATTAGCCAACAACAACAACAACTCAGGGACAGTAAGAACAGAACTACCAACTGGGAGCCACCAGCTCAACCCAGCTCTATCCTACCCTTAGAACACGATAGCTAGCTCTAAACGAAGTATAAGGTAGGATCTAGCACTTACTCGAAAGCACTACCTGAACGGAAGTACCAATCGACCGAAACACGAACAGATAACACACTGTAGCTTCTTCGCGTTCTTCTCCTAGCTAACCAGTGCCTTCGAAAGTGGTAGCAATGGAAGCGTCTTGGCAAGGGGAACTCAACGCTACCAACCCTGCTCAAAGCTGCGTCGTCTACCGCTGGGAATCGGAGGAAATCAACCACGGTGAGCAGTAAGGGTTTCGCTACAATAGAGGATATGTTTACGGGGAGAGATATTCTAAGTGTTGGGAAGTAATGGTGTTCGTCTGGTCAAAGTCCTCTATTTATACAACTTAAGTCTCCAAATCTGATGAATAGTAGCCACTGACAATCAGGGCTCACAGCTGGTACCAGCTTAGATCTGAACACTATACCAGATCTGACTCTACGCTATACCAGATTTGGACTCCTCCAAATAACGTCGTACAGAAGTCCCACTCAGATCTGACCAGCTCACAACCAAATCTGGTTTCCCAAAACGGCGTCGCACCACAATCCAGCTCCCTGCTTACCCAGCAGTAACATATCCAAGCGTAAGCATTAGCAACAGCTCTTCGCTATGACAGATCACCCCTTGGCCCACTCACACGTGTCATCCAACTAGATCATTAATCGAATACCACTAAACGGCGTCGCATCTCAACCCAGATCCGGATGACCAGATCTCACACATACACTGTCCAGCACATAATGCACTCGACCAGCGTCTACTGGTAACCCAAAATGACGTCGTACTACCTCCCAGTCTGGACAACCCGGAACCGGTCTACATAGCGCTACCAGATTTCTCTCCTCAAAGCTGGTTTACTCCAAACGACGTCTCTTCAACACCCGCTTCGATTATTCAACTTAGTGTACCCAAAATGGCTTGCGACACAATTCTTAAGCATCCAACCAGCCAGATCTGACCGTTCTATGAATCCACGCACAAACCAGCGTACGTTCACCAAGCATACCAGCTCAAATCTGGCCCATCTCAGATCAGCTCACACCTGATCCGGTCTATAATAAACCCGATTAATTAAATTAATCGCTCCACTAATATTTTGGGTCTCACATTCCTCCCCCACTAAAACAAGATTTCATCCTCGAAATCAAGCAACAAACTCCATAACTGACAAAAATCACAAAATCGAAACTGGAAATACGCAAAATATACTATGCACATCAGATAACCAACGCTTGAAAATCACACTATTCACAGAACCACCAGCAGCACTCTAACACACGCCAGGAGGCTACTAACCAAGAGTACAAGATAATTGGAAAGCAATAGCAAACAATCTAGCTACTGGAGTTAATGCCATATCTACTCAAACAAATGAGGCCACTCACAATGCATCTTCTCCTCTAACTCCCACGTAGCTTCTTCCCTACCATGCTTGATACATTGGACCATTACCAAAGGAATGGTCTTTTTCCTGAGCTGTTTCTTCTTCCTGCCCAAAATCTATAAGGTATACTCAACATAACTCAGTGTTTGATCAAGCACTACCTCGCCAGTCTGTAGCAGATGAGAAGGATCCGGCTCATACTTCCTCAACATAGACACGTGAAACAAATCGTGTAAGGAGGACAATTAGAGTGGCAATAGCAAACGATAAGCAAAGGACCGATCCTCTCCACAATTTCATAAGGTCCAACATAACGAGGATCTAACTTTCCCTTGTGTCCAAATCTCATAACACTTCTAAAAGGAGAAACTTTCAAGAATACTCTATCACCAACCTGAAATTCTAAAGGCCTATGCCTTCGGTTTGCATAACTAGCTTGGAGATCTTGTGCAGCCTTCATACGCTGTCTTATCAAATCAACATGATCTCTCATATGCTGCAAAATTTCAGGAGAAGATAGCTGCTTCTCCCCCATTTCTTCCCAAGAAATTGGCGCCCTGCACTTACTACCCTACAATGCTTCGAACGGTGCCATTACAATCGTTACTTGGTAGCTGTTATTGTAAGAAAATTCTACCTGCGACAACAAATCTTGCCAACTACCACTGAAATCCATAACAACTGCTCACAAAATATCCTCTAAGGTTTGTATCGTTCTCTCAGATTGGCCATCGGTTTGGATGATAGGTTGTACTCATAGCCAATCTGGTGCCTAAACCTGCTTGCAAACTCTTCCAAAATAAGGAAGTGAACCTCGGATCTTGATTTGAAACTATGGAAACAGGCACTATTCCAACCGAACGACAAAATGATGTATAGTTTCGCCATTTTCTTCAAAGAATTCGTCATATTGTAGGGAACTAAGTGAGCTGATTTCGAAAGTCTGTAAATTACTACCCAAATAGCATCACAATCTTGGCTGGAAGGAGGACAATTCGGGTGGCAATAGCAAAAGATAAGCCAAAGGACCGATCCTATCCACAATTCATAAGGTCCAACATAACGAGGATCTAACTTTCCCTTGTGTCCAAATCTCATAACACTTCTGAAAGGAGAAACTTTCAAGAATACTCTGTCACCAACCTGAAATTCTAAAGGCCTACGCCTTCGGTTTGCATAACTAGCTTGGCGATCTTGTGCAGCCTTCATATGCTGTCGAATAAATCAACCTGATCTCTCATATGCTGCAAAATTTCAGGAGAAGACAGCTGCTTCTTCCCCACTTTTCCCAACAAATTGGCGCCCTGCACTTCCTACCCTACAATGATTCGAACGGTGCCATTCCAATCGTTACTTGGTAGCGGTTCTTGTAAGAAAATTATACCGGCGACAACGAATCTTGCCAGCTACCACTGAAATCCATAACAATGGCTCGCAAAATATCCTCCAAGGTTTGTATCATTCTCTCAGATTGGCCATCGTTTGGGGATGACAGGCTTTACTCATAGCCAATCGATGCCTAAACCTGCTTGCAAACTCTTCCAAAATCTAGAAGTGAACCTCGGATCTCGATTTGAAACTATGGACACAGGCACTCCATGCAATCGAATGACAAAATGATGTATGATTTTGCCATTTTCTTCAAAGAATTAGTCATATTGTAGGGAATGAAGTGAGCTGACTTTGTTGGTCCGATATTAAGGATCAAAAAGATCAGCAGCCGCGCTTTTGTTAAGAGCCTTTAAGATTTTTCGCGCTGCCGATATAAACTTGAGCTGCAATAGCTCGTTGTTCTTGAACATTTACAATAAACAGAGCACCGGAAACCGATCTGGTATGATTTAAAAATCATGCGGAAAATACCAGAACTGAATCCTATATTTTAAAACAACTCAAACGGATTTATGTACAACATAAATCTGTTCGAGACTTGAGTGCTTGTGTGATGCTGAAATGCAATGCTAAGATGCTGAACTGTTTATGCGTGCAATGCGATGTGCTGAAATATAAACGTGCAATGCTAAAGTAAATGCTTGCTGAATGAATAACAGAACACGATACAAGACAGCATTTGTTTATGGAAGTTCGGATATCAACATCCTACATCTCCCCTTCTTCCACCTCGCAAGGTTCCACTAGAAGATTTGATCTTACAACTGCGTGTTCAGACCCAATCCCACAACCAGCAGCTGTGAGAACTCCTAGACTCCACAAATGCACAAACAGCCGCAGCTGTGTGACTGACTACATACACAAGAGTTTTACGTCTTCATGCTTGGACGGGAAATATGAACATATTTCGAGATTCATTCACAAACAGATATGAACGAATCTCGATGTGTGAGATTGATACAATGAAATCGCTCAACTCTCTGTTTTTCTCACACACTAGGGAATTGCTCTAATAACGAATGCACAGCGTCTCGTTCACTCTACTCGAACTTTCAGCAGAACACTTCTTCAATGGGCGTTGCCTCGAATATATAGCCTCTGTAAAATTCTTCCCGTTGGAAAGCTTCCAAAACTACTCAGCGCTTCAGAAGGCTATCTTGTCTTCTTTCCATTTTGGTGAAACGCTCCTCTGTAAAGTACCGACACAAGAACAGTACTTGCGTCCTTTTCTTTTGCAGGCTTCTGTCGCTTTCGCCATTTTGAATTGAGCTCAGCAGTTGACATCCATCTATGATAATTCGTCAACTACTTCGCTGCTGATTTAACACAACGACTGCTGCGCTTTGCTCCTTCTTCGATTCTTTGCGCCTGGATTTCTTTCGACTGGATGCGTAACAACAGCTGATATATTATAGCTCTCGACTGGATGCTGTTGCTACCTGCTGGTTTCTCTTGAGAGAAGTCCCTGCTGAATTTCCTCATCGCAAAGAGTATCTGCTGAATCTTTATCGCAAGAGCAAAACGCTGTCGTATCAACTTATGTAAACGACATCGTTTTGCTATCACTATCTTCAAATAGCATCTGCTGATGTACAGTAGCTCTCTGCTGAATTTCCTCCTCTACGACGTCGCTTCTCTTTTGCGTCTCACTTCATCTGCTGAAACTCCAACACGACGTCGCTTCATCTTTCGCTTCGCTTCATCTGCTGATTGATATTGCGAATGCAAAACGCTGTCGTTCCAACTTAATCATGCGACATCGTTTTGCAATCGCCAACTCCAAATACCAACTGCTGGTTGAGACTCTCTGCTGAATCTCCATCACTGTAGCTTTGACTGAATGATGACGTCACTGCTGATATCATCCAACAATTTACGCTCCAGCTGATCTTCTTCGTTGCTTCAGCTCCAGCTTACGATTCTTCTTCTTCTTGCTTCTTGAATAGCGACTGTTGATAGATTCATCAACAGTACTTATAATCGCTACTGCTAACAGATTCGTCAACAGTACCTTTTCGCATCTTCTTCTTCGATAGCTTTCTTCAGCAAGCTTCTTATTTCTTGTTCCAGCTGGTTCGCTTCGCACTTTAGCTCTTCAGCTGGTTGTTATCGTTTCAGCTGGATTATCATGCTCCAGCTGATTTCTTGGCCACCGCCTGATTACGAACAGCTGATGTAACTTTGGACGTCTCCATTGCTAATTCAACTGCTGATTCCATGAATACCAAACCAACTGCTGATTGATAATGTTGCGAGCCAACTGCCTGGACAAATATAGCTGCTGCTGATCGTCTTCTTTGTTTCTAAAACCTGTACTTAAGTAGAATTGTTAGAAACACAATAATAGGTTTTGTGTAATTCAAAACTTAATTAGGGTCTGTCAAAACAGATCCAACAGACTTCGAAAGTCTGTAAATTACTACACAAATAGCATCACAATCTCGGCTGGAGGAGGACAATTCGGGTGGAAATAGCAAACGATAAGCCAAAGGACCGATCCTCTCCACAATTTCATAAGGTCCAACATAACTAGGATCTAACTTTCCCTTTTATCCAAATCTCATAACACTTCTGAAAGGAGAAACTTTCAAGAATACTCTATCACCAACCTAAAATTCTCAAGGCCTACGACTTCGGTTTGAATAACTAGCATTGTGATCTTGTGCAGCCTTCATACGCTGTCGAATCAAATCAACCTGATCTCTCAAATGCTGCAAAATTTCAGGAGAAGACAGCTGCTTCTCCCCCACTTCTTCCCAACAAATTGGCGCCCTGCACTTCCTACCCTACAATGCTTCGAACGGTGCCATTCCAATCGTTACTTGGTAGCGGTTATTGTAAGAAAATTCTACCTGCGACAACAAATCTTGCCAGCTACCACTGAAATCCATAACAACGGCTCGCAAAATATCCTCCAAGGTTTGTATCGTTCTCTCAGATTGGCCATCGTTTGGGGATGACAGGTTGTACTCATAGCCAATTGGTGCCTAAAACTTCTTGCAAACTCTTCCAAAATCTGAAAGTGAACCTCGGATCTCGATTTGAAACTATGGAAATAGGCACTCCATGCAATCGAACGACAAAATGATGTATAGTTTCGTCATTTTCTTCAAAGAATTCGTCATATTGTAGGGAATGAAGTGAGCTGACTTCGAAAGTCTGTCAATTACTACCCAAATAGCATCACAATCTCGGCTGGAAGGAGGACAATTCGGGTGGCAATAGCAAACGATAAGTCAAAGGACCGATCCTCTCCATAATTTCATAAGGTCCAACATAACGAGGATCTAACTTTGCCTTGTATCCAAATCTCATAACACTTCTGAAAGGAGAAACTTTAAAGAATACTCTATCACCAACCTGAAATTCTAAAGGCCTACGCCTTCGGTTTGCATAACTAGCTTGGCGATCTTGTGCAGCCTTCATACACTGTCAAATCAAATCAACCTGATCTCTCATATGCTGCAAAATTTCAGGAGAAGACAGCTGATTCTCCCCCACTTCTTCCCAACAAATTGGCGCCCTGCACTTCCTACTCTACAATGCTTCGAACGGTGTCATTCCAATCGTTACTTGGTAGCTGTTATTGTAAGAAAATTATAACAGCAACAACAAATCTTGCCAGCTACCACTGAAATCCATTACAATGGCTCGCAAAATATCCTCTAAGGTTTGTATCGTTCTCTCAGATTGGCCATCGGTTTGAGGATGATAGGCTGTACTCATAGCCAATCTGGTGCCAAAACCTGCTTGCAAACTCTTCCAAAATCTGAAAGTGAACCTCGGATCTCGATTTGAAACTATGGACACACGAACTCCATGCAATCGAACGAAAAAATGATGTATCGTTTTGCCATTTTTCTTCAAAGAATTCGTCATATTATAGGGAATAAAGTGGGCTGACTTCGTAAGTTTTTCAATTACTACCCAAAAAGCATCACAATCTCGGCTGGAAGGAGGACAATTTGGGTGACAATAGCAAACGATAAGTCAAAGGACCGATCCTCTCCATAATTTCATAAGGTCCAACATAACAAGGATCTAACTTTCCCTTGTGTCCAAATCTCATAACACTTCTGAAAGGAGAAACTTTAAAGAATACTCTATCACCAACCTGAAATTCTAAAGGCCTACGCCTTCGGTTTGCATAACTAGCTTGGCGATCTTGTATAGTTTTGTCATTTTATTCTAAGAATTCGTCATATTGTTGGGAATGAAGTGAGCTGACTTCGAAAGTCTGTTAATTACTACCCAAATAGCATCACAATCTCGGCTGGAAGGAGGAAAATCCTGGTGGCAATAGCAAACGATAAGCCAAAGGACCGATCCTCTCCACAATTTCATAAAGTCCAACATAACGAGGATCTAACTTTCCCTTGTGTCCAAATCTCATAACACTTCTGAAAGGAGAAACTTTCAAGAATACTCTATCACCAACCTTAAATTCTAAAGGCCTACGCCTTCGGTTTGCATAACTAGCTTGGCAATCTTGTGAAGCCTTCATACGCTATCGAATCAAATCAACCTGATCTCTCATATGCTGCAAATTTTAGGAGAAGACAGCTGCTTCTCCCCCACTTCTTCCCAAAAAATTGGCGCCCTGCACTTCCTACACTTCAATGCTTCGAACGGTGCCATTCCAATCGTTACTTGGTAGCTGTTATTGTAAGAAAATTCTACCCGCGACAACGAATCTTGCCAGCTACCACTGAAATCCATAACAACGGCTCGCAACATATCCTCCAAGGTTTATATCGTTCTCTCAGATTGGCCATCGGCTTGGGGATGATAGGCTGTACTCATAGCCAATATGGTGCCTAAACCTGCCTTGCAAACTCTTCCAAAATCTGAAAGTGAACCTCGGATCTCGATTTGAAACTATGGAAATAGGCACTCCATGCAATCGAACGACAAAATGATGTATAGTTTCGTCATTTTCTTCAAAGAATTCGTCATATTGTAGGGAATAAGTGATCTGACTTCGAAAGTATGTCAATTACTACCCAAATAGCATCACAATCTCGGCTGGAAGGAGGACAATTCGGGTGGCAATAGCAAACGATAAGCCAAAGGACCGATCCTCTCCACAATTTCATAAGGTCCAACATAACGAGGATCTAACTTTCCCTTGTGTCCAAATCTCATAACACTTCTGAAAGGAGAAACTTTCAAGAATACTCTATCACCAACCTGAAATTCTAAAGGCCTACGCCTTTGGTTTGCATAACTAGCTTGGAGATCTTGTGCAGCCTTCATACGCTGTCGAATCAAATCAACCTGATCTCTCATATGCTGCAAAATTTCAGGAGAAGACAGCTGCTTCTCCCCCACTTCTTCCCAACAAATTGGTGCCCTGCACTTCCTACCCTACAATGCTTCGAACGGTGCCATTCCAATCGTTACTTGGTAGCTGTTATTGTAAGAAAATTCTACCAGTGACAACGAATCTTGCCAGCCTCCACTGAAATTCATAACAACGGCTCGCAACATATCCTCCAAGGTTTGTATCGTTCTAGATTGGCCATCGGTTTGGGGATGATAGGCTGTACTCATAGCCAATCTGGTGCCAAAACCTGCTTGCAAACTCTTCCAAAATCTGGAAGTGAACCTCGGATCTCGATTTGAAACTATGGACACAGGCACTCCATGCAATCGAACGACAAAATTATGTATAGTTTCGCCATTTTCTTCAAGACTTCATCATATTGTAGGGAATGAAGTGAGTTGACTTCGAAAGTCTGTCAATTACTACCCAAATAGCATCACAATCTCGGATGGAACGAGGCAAATGGGTCACAAAATCCGTAGCTACATGCCCCCAATTCCATTGGGGCACCTCTAAACTCTGAAATAGTCCACCATGTCTCATCCTTTCCTCCTTGACTTGCTGATAATTTAAACAACGAGCAACAAAATCAACAACATCATTCTTCAAACCTACCCACCAATAGTGCGGCTTTTAAGGCATGGTACATCTTCCTTGCATCAGGATGGACACTATGACGACTAAAGTGAGCTTCTCTTAGGATCATTTCCCTCAAATCAATCAGGTTAGGCACAACCAACCTACCCCAAAACCTCAAACAACCATCAGTTGAGATAGAGTAATCCTCCAACTGTCCAGTTCGAGTCTTCAACTTCAACTCATGGATATACGGATTGGTTCTCTGAGCTGCCCTATATCCGAAACAATCTGTGGCTCAACTTGAAAAGATGATACCACAACGTAGCCATCACCTGGGTAGAAACTCCAACCAGTAGTGCTCAGATGCTCATGGACCTTGGAGGTATCTAGCGATGCAAGCATCGCCACTTGGGCTTTCCTGTTAAGTGCATCATCAACTACATTCACTTTCCCAGGCTGATACTGAATCTCGCAATCAAAATCCTTAAGAAGCTCCATCCATCTGTGCTGTCTCATATTTAAGTCGGACTCGGAGAAGAGGTACTGAAGACTCTTGTGGTCAGTATACACCACAAACTGTTCGCCATAGAGATAGTGGCGCCAAATCTTCGAAGCAAAGACAACGGCTGCCAACTCCAAGTGATGAACTGGGTATCGAGTCTCATGGGGTTTCAACTGACGGGAAGCATATGCGATGACTCGACCATGCTGCATCAAAACACAACCCAATCCACAAAACCTCCCGAACCCGAAGGTAACGCTAACATTGGCGCTGTAGTTAGCTTCTCTTTGACCAACAGAAAACTGTTCTTGCATTCCTCCGTTCACACAAATATCTTATCCTTCGTGGTCAAATGTGTCATAGGCTTAGCTATACTAGAGAATCCCTCGATAAAGCGTCGGTAATAGCTAGCCAATCCCAAAAAGCTACGAATCTTCGAGACATTCTTGCGACGTTCCAAACTCACTACGGCCTTTACCTTACTGGGATAAACAGATAATCCATCGGCCGAAATGACATGACCCAGAAACACTACTCTATCCAACCAAAACTCGCATTTAGAGAACTTGGCATACAACTGCGAGTCTCGTAGCGTTTGGAGAAACAACCTCAAGTGCTCCTTGTGTTGCATTGGATTCTTCGAGTAAACTAGAATGTCATGATAAAACAATCACGATGATAGGATCAATGGAATCAAAAAAGTGTTTAAAATAAGCTTAGGAGTTCAGAAAGGGGGGGGGGGGGTTGAATGAAATCCTTCTATTTTTGATTTTTCGAAACCTTAAAACTGTTTTTACAAGCCTCGCTTAAATCAGATCTAAGGCTCTCAGTCCAGAGCTGTTCTCTCGGTAAATATTATGAGAAAAGAAACCGATTGAACAGTGAACAGTTAAGAATAAATCCAATGCAAGTAAGTAAAATATAGGGTCAAGAATTTGTTTCTGGAAGTTCAAATTTTAAATCCTAAGTCTCCCCTTCTTCCTTTTCAGGAAGGTTCCACTAGAACAATTTGAAGTGTACAGCTTCAGTAGACACCCGATCACTTGAGCCTCTCCCACAGTAAACTCCTAGCAACTCCAAAATATGCAGATAACACTGCTGAAATCAAACAATATAGTTTTTCGAACTGCTTCACACAGCAAGTTCGTTACAGAATCAAATCTGATTTTACAATATACATGAAACAAATGAGTTCTGTAAATATTCTGGTTCTTTGAACAACAAGGACAGATTACTAAGGTAAACCAGAAGATATCTCAAAGATTATATCTATGAAAGAGCTGAACTAGAGTGTTCTTCGAGATAATGAAGGCTGGGACTCAAAATTTTATTCGATGTGAAAATCTCAGAATGCGAGAGAACTTGTAATCGCTGAGAGCTTTTTCAAATTGTCGAGAGCAACCAGAACACGAGCGAGTGTGTGAGCGAGACCGAGAGCGAGAGAACTTCTTGTTTGAATTTCTTCAGCTATATATACTCTCCCATATTCAACGGTCATAAATGAGCCAGTAGACACAAACCTTGTTTGCATATCTTCATCGTATTAACACATTAAATCAAAATAGGTAAACATCGAATAGACCAACTCTGTGTCCTGCAAAGTATTCTCCAAATAGCTCTGAACTGAGTCTCTTTCATCCACTTTGTCTAACAGGCTTTATACAATTAAATCTCGTTCGTTGAATCCTTTGAAATGTATAGCTGTTAAAATCTGAAGCTTAAATCTTTTTCGACACTGAAACCTTAAATCAGAAATCTGCTCTTCATCCCCCTTTTATCTTCTTTAATGTAGAAATATAGTCAAATCTGAATTCCCAAAATAACTGAATCTGATACGCTGTATTCTCTCTTATAAACTATAACCAGATCTCAAAAACTCTGTTCCTAGAAATTGAAATAACTGACCCGGATACTCAAATCTGAATACCCAAAACTGAAATGTCTGATCCAAAATCTTCAACCCGAATAACTGAGATTACTCGAATACCCAAATATGATAAGCTCTTATCTGGTACTGAAGAAAATTTGACCCGATTACTCAACTGACCCGAATATTCAAATATGATATATCTGATCCGTTCTGAAGACTTCTGAACTGAATTAATATGCTCTGATCTGAAATCTGTTCTGAAGGCTTCTGAACTTTCTAAAATTCTCTGATCTGATAAACTCATCTTGATAGCTTGACATCCAAATCTGAAATTCTTACTTCCTCCGAGAGAACAATTTACTTAATTTCCAGATCTTAGTCTTAAGTACAGTTCTTAGTCTAGTTTTCGTTATCACAAAAACTTATAAATTTTATCTTATAATTTTCTCCTTTTTGGTGGTGACAAAACTAAGCAGCCTATGACTTAAATAGAGACAAAAATAAATTGCTCCAAGTTTGATATATATTCAATACTAAACGACTAAGTACAAAAGATTTGTACAACAACTGAAAATATCAAAATCTGCTCAACTTCACTCTCCAAGCCAGTATCTAAATCCTCTCGAACTAGTGCTTCCTCCTCCTCTGTATCCACTTCCTCTTTTTCTAGACAGCTCACTGCTGCTACCTCTGCCTCTTCCACCATCTCCTGATCCAAGTCTGTTTCTATCGTCAGGTGGACGCTGCAGACCTCGGCTGGTACTTACTTCTCCCTTTTTGTCATCACGACCTCTATTTAAGTAGGACACGATTTCAGACAATTGAGTGCTGAGGGTAGCAATGCCCGTTTGAGTTTCCTGGCGGAAAATAGTCAGACCATCTTTCAGAGTCTTTACTTCTTGTTGGACATCACCAATGAGATGTCTAAAGATGTGTCCATGATGAGTAGAATCGTTTTGAACCGACGTCTCAAGATGTAATCCTCGAAGTAAGAAGGTAGCAATGCCCGTTTGAGTTTCCTGGCGGAAAATAGTCAGACCATCTTTCAGAGTCTTTACTTCTTGTTGGACATCACCAATGAGATGTCTAAAGATGTGTCCATGATGAGTAGAATCGTTTTGAACCGACGTCTCAAGATGTAATCCTCGAAGTAAGAACGTCTTTGAGATCGTCTATATCCTCCAATGTCCGCACTTGCTTTAAATGAATCTTATCAACTGTAGTTCGAAGCTGTGCGAATGACTCTGTATAATTGATAGAAGAAATGACAGCAACTGGTATAGAAATATTTGGGATGGCAGCAGTTGTCTCTTTGATCTGAGGTATATCAGCAGTAGATGAGATCTCATGAAGATCATCAGTAGTGAAAAGCATTCGAGAATCACTGGAGGAACTAGATCTTGAAGAACTCGAATTCTCAGATTGGGAAGAACTAGAGCTGGAAGAAATCAAATGTACATCTAACCCTCTCCGAAAAACACCAAAAAAATCCGTTGGCTCTGTTTCTATACTCAAAAATGGTCCAATAGCAACTATATCCCTGCACAAATTATGCGTTCCAACTGGCTGTAGGTGACCAAAAAGAGAAAATTGTACAACATCTATACTGATTTCTGCCCAGATCTTGTGATTAACCGATAATCTGAAACCTAAACTGGCTCGATAAATAAGCAAAGTGGTGCAAGAGTATCGACAAAAATCCTTTGAGGCAACAGCTCCCACTTTTGAGAAATGGGTGCTTTGCGCTCGCGTACCCACCGATCAAATCCCAGTACAACTGTCCACGATCTGCCACATAAAATCAGATGCCTAATACAGCAAGTAGATCTAATGGTTGTATTGGATCTGGCAATAACTGCACCATGATCTATATTTGCTCCTTCGAACAACTTTGAGTTACTAGGCCATTTCCATTCTAGCTTGTGCTCTCTCTTATGCTTCTGCAATTTCTCCAATGAAACACGGTGAGCATCTGAGAGCATTTCCAATACTTGAATATCAATGGCTGTCGTGGGCGTGCCTGATTCAAAATTTTGGTGCCTTGCGTCCAGAAATTTTCTCAACAACATCTCCCTATACTTTGCTATTATGTACATCCGCCTCTGAACAGCTGTCTGTAACGAATCTGTTTCATCCCACTGCAACATTTGTTCTTCCTTAGCGGTGATATCTTTAACTGCTTGCATTGCTTTCAAACTACGCAGACTAAAAGAATGAAAGAATGAAGAAATCTCGGCTATAACTCTCTCCCGTATTTTTACAAGAAACTCAATATCAGTACAGATCAAAGTAAACATCTCTCGGGCCGGATGCCCTTTAACTGTATCTGTCTCTACAAGGGGCGCCTTCCCCTTGTCAGCTACATCAATTTGAGGAAGGCTAGCCTTGTACCAGTCTCCTTCCTGGACTCCCTTGCTCTCAATCCCAAGTCCAAACTTGATCCTTGTAGGCTCTGCAGCAATAGTAGATGGTAACATCTTTATCTTCTGGAATCTATGCCAGAATATCATCAATAGATAACGACTCCTCATCAGACGTGGATGATGTAGCAGTCAGCTCCAGAACCTTGCTCAAGGGCTCTATGTACTCAGAGTCAATAACCTTCTCAAGGCTCATTCCCTCATCATCCACTGGCTCTATCTCCTTCTCTTTCTCCTTCTCCTTTTCACACTCCATCTCAAACAGATGATCTTCTTCCTCATTAGTGATGGCTGAAACATCTATCCTGCTCTCCCTTGCAAACAGGATCTGTTCCAGCGGTCTCCTCCACTACTGGTTCCTCGAAATTTGTTTCCAACATTGTTTCCTCGGTAATAACCTGTTCAATAATATCATCAACTTCATCAACATTAGCTTTCTCTGTCTGTTTCTCAATAGAACCTCCACATCTGGTTCCTCTTCAGATTTGATTGGCAAAGCCAACTTGCATTTGGGGCTTGGCGTCGTTGAGCACGAGGGCTCACACCTGGTACAACAGATATTGGTTCAACAATTTGAGCCACAGTAACCATATCCAGGTTTTGTTTAGCAGGAGCAGCTCTCCCCACAGTAGTTCTTTACTTCTTTGCCACAGGTTCATCAGCAGTAGGAGCAGGTCTCCTCTTAGTCACTGCTTTCTTCTTCACAACTTTCTCCACCGGCTCATCTACCACCTCTTCAACAGTAATGTTCTTGTTCTTGGCAACCTACGTGCCAACAGTCTTGGCAGTAAGAATCTTGAGAGGCGGGAAGTCCTTCGAGTCACCCAATTCCAGGTCTGGTGTTCCCTTCAAAAGAATACAGATCTACACAGCAAACCCTCGGGCTTTCTTCGAAGCAGGAGTCACCATGTCCTTAAAGATGTTGAACAACAGTCTGCCCCAATTGACCCTAACTCCACCATGGATAGCAGACATCATCAAAAAACTCTCATGGGTAACCGCATCAAAAGAACCGGCTTTGACTGTCACGGTCTTATCCAAGATGTCGTTCAACAGCCGAAACTCAAACTTCATCTCCCTCTTCTTGCAAGAGGTCTTAAGCTGTTGACCATCAGTAGAGAACGCACTCCTAACGTCAAACACTATATCCTTCGGCACGTCATGCATATCTGTCAACCCTATGTTGGTAACTCAAAAGTTCCAGCAAATAGCTCCTCAGAAATCTCAAATGACTTGCCCTGAACGGCATTGAAAACTTTGTCGTCTCTCACTGAAGCGTTGTGAAAGAATTCCACCAAGGCAGCTTCATAAATGGCAGAGTAGCATTCCAGGAACCCACGGAGTCCAGATGAATCTAGGGCTTTGAACATCTGTACCATTCCTGCATCTGCCATCCCAAATACGGAGTCGAAGTAGATTTGGATAGCGTTGTTAATCAAAGCAGCGACCATTTCTGAAGATTGATTCGAACGAAGAAAAGCGTCGGAAATATCTGCAATAAAACCACTAGAAAGCAAGATAACAAGAAAGTAATTTTCGCAAGGTAAACTGTAAGTGAAGATGAACAGACGTATAAAAGGTAAGTGAATTCGAAACGATGAAAGAGAGAGAATGTGGATGTGACATTTCGCATGATGACAACAAACGTGTCAATAATCCGATGAAGTGATCATATTTTGAGAGATTTGAAACGATTTTGAATTTAAACCATAAGGGTGAAAAAGTAAAACACGTGCCATTTGACCATTACGTCACAACCTTAAATCTGTTTAATGTTTCAGCTGGGTTGTTTTCAGATCTGATCACATATAAGCATCAGCTGTATATACGCGAAATCTGAATAGATTTAGATCTCACGCATTCAGCTGACTCAGCACTTATTAATTCAGATCTATTGTTCCCCCTAAAGCTGAGGTTCTCCCAACTCAAGAGTTTACCAAATCTGAAGTGCTCCTCGTTCCCCCTGAACAGAAGATCCAGATTTGAAGTAAACAAAAGCTGTTCAACCTGCAATTTGTTTGTGCAAAGAGAAATCAATGCAATTCTAAGAGACCAAGAATGTTTCAAAATACGAAAACTTAGCGTCTGGTAGGGGTTTCGTGAAGATATCTGCAACTTGCTGATCTGTCGACACATACTCCTGCCGAACGTCCTTCTTGAGCACGTGATCTCTTATGAAATGATGCCTGATGTCGATATGCTTTGATCTGGAGTGCAGCACAGGATTCTGGGTGATAGCTATTGCACTGGTATTGTCACAGAAGATAGGAGCTTCAGAAGAATCAATGCCGTAATCCTTAAGCTGGTGTTGAATCCATAAGATTTGAGCACAGCAGCTTCCAGCCGCTAAGTACTCTGATTCAGCTGTGGACGTAGCAATTGAAGTCTGCTTCTTACTAAACCAGGAAATCAGTCGATCTCCCAAGAATTGACAAGTCCCACTTGTGCTTCGCCTATCGATCCTGCGTCCTGCGTAATCTGCATCACTATAACCAATTAGTTGAAAACTGGAGTCTTTGGGATACCAAAGACCCACATTGGAAGTTACTTTCAAATATTTTAAAATCCGTTCCACTGCAAAATGCGATGATTTGGGCTCAGCTTGGAATCTAGCACACATACAGACAGCAAACATGATGTCTGGTCTGCTAGCTGTTAAGTATAGCAATGAGCCAATTATACCTCGATACAAAGATACCTCTATGGCTGTTCCAGCTTCATCTTTGTCCAATTTGATTGAAGCACTCATCGGGGTAGCTGCTGCTGAACAATTCTCCATGCCAAACTTCTTCAGCAGTTCTTTCGTGTATTTAGCTTGATTGATGAAGATCACATTCTCAAGCTGTCTGAATTGTAAGCCTAGAAAGAAAGTCAGCTCTCCCATCATGCTCATCTCAAATTTATCCTGCATTAACTTAGAAAACTTTTGGCACAGTTTGGGTTAGTTGACCCAAAGATAATATCATCAACGTAAATCTATACCAATAAAACATGATCATTCAAAGATAATATCATCAACGTAAATCTATACCAATAAACATGATCATTCTTGACAAATTTAAATAAAGTCTTATCGACAGTGCCTATAACAAAATCATGCTCAATAAGAAATTTTGACAGTGTGTCATACCAAGCTCTGGGTGCTTGCTTCAACCCATATAGAGCTTTATCCAGTTTATATACGTGATCTGGATATGTATGATTCACGAAGCCAGGAGGTTGTGCAACATACACTTCCTCAGTTAAGATGCAATTTAGAAAGACACTCTTTACATCCATTTGAAAGACTTTTGAAGTCTTTATATGCAGCATATGCAAGAAACATGCTACTGGCTTCTAATCTAGCTACTGGAGCGAAGGTCTCATCGAAATCTATTCCTTCTAGTTGTCTAAAGCCTTGAGCTACCAGTATAGCCTTGTTTCTAATTACTACACCATCCTCATTCAGCTTGTTCCTAAAGACCCATTTAGTTCCTATCACTGAATGATTAGTAGGTTGAGGAACTAACTGACTTACATTATTTATTTAAATTGACTAAGTTCATATTGCATAGCATCTATCAAGCTCGGGTCTGCTAAGGCTTCTTCTATCAGCTTTGGTTCTATATGCCATATGAATGCAGAATTGCAGTACTCATGCATAATCTGGCCTTGTGTTCGGATAGGAGAGTGAATGTTACCTATGATCTGCTCGGGTGGATGATTTCTATTCCACCGAAGGTCAGATCCGATTGGATTTGCTCCTTGTTCTTCTTGGATGCTTGGCTGAACAGCTCCAGCTGATACCAATTGATTTGAACAAATTTCCAGATTCGAACCAGATTCTAATTGATGAGATTCGTTGATAGCTTGAGCATCTGAAGCTGTTTTGGATACCAATTGATGTACTGTAGGATCTGCTTGTGTATACACTTGAGCAGTAGTTGGTCCAACACCCGTAGCTGGCACACTAGATGAGATCTGTTCCTGCACTCGATCAAAGTTAGTCAAATCAATTACTACTGGGTTACCTGTCAGATCTGCTTGTGCATTGTCGTGTGGTGTGTCCAGTGCTGGTTGTATCTCAGCTGAATATCTTTGTTGTGGCACATCATCACTTGATTCTTATAAGCTGGTTGATTCCATACGTGTGCACAAATCATTCAGGCTTGCAGCTGAGTTGGAACGAAAACTGGTCTCGTCGAATACTACGTGAGTTGATTCTTCAACAGTCAGTCTCCGGTTTTTGAACACTCTGTAGGCTTTGCTCACAACTGAGTATCCAAGAAATATACCTGCATCAGATTTTGCATCAAAAGCTGTTAGGTGCTTCTTGCCGTTATTGTGAATGAAACATCTGCACCCAAAAACCCTGAAATACGATATGTCAGGTTTCTTGACACTCCAGATCTCATATGGGGTAACACCATGGTTCTTATTGATCATAGATCTGTTTTGAGTGTATCAGGCTGTGTTAACTGCTTCTACCCAGAATTTTTGTGAAATAACGGAATATGCAATCATAGTTCTAGCAGCTTCTTTTAAAGATCGGTTTCTCCTCTCATCCAGCCCGTTCTGCTGAGGAGCTCTAGCTGCTGAAAGCTCATGATTAATTCCAATGTCTTCCATATAAGAGTATAGCTTATAATTTAAAATTTCAGTACCTCTATCACTCCTTATCCGGTTGACAGTACAAGATTTTTCATTTTGTAAACGTTTTAAAAGCTTCAGCTGGTCAGCGGTCTGGTCTTTTGATTTTAAAAACAACACCCATGTAAATTTTGTAAAATCGTCAACAACAACTAGGGTGTAATTTGTTCTCCCTAAGCTCGTTACTGGTATAGGACCAAAAAGATCCATATGTAAAAGCTCTAAGCTTCGGGAAGAATGAATACCACCTTTCTTTTTAAAGGTTGAACGAATATGTTTTCCCAGCTGACATGCTGCACAAATCTTGTCCTTAGAAAAATTTATTTTGGGCATACCAGAAATCAATTCGAGCTTACTTAGTTTGGCAAGAGTTTTGAATTTAGATGGTTCATCCTCTGATGCCACAGCCAGCTCTTGCAAGAGTCAGCTACTAGGCAAATCTGTTCAGATCCCATCTGCTCTGACCAATTGACCACGTAGGTATTCCCAGATCTTTTTCCTACCAATACAGCCAGACCATCCGGACACTGAACTGTGCATGTGTGCTTTTGAAAGTTAACTGTGTAAACTATCACACAGCTGACTATATTAATCAGATTATAGCAAAAATTTTCAACAACAAGGATATCATTAATGGAGATGTTACCATGGGTAAGCTTACCCTTACCCACAGTGTTACCGTGTGAGTTATCACCAAAAATAATTTTGGCTCCTTTGTGTTGCATCACATATGACAGCAAGCTTTGGATTTCCCGTCATGTGCCTCGCACATCCGCTATCCAGATACCAAATGATAGATTCTTCTGAAGCTTTGTACCTGTTGTCCTGCAATCATGAAAATAAACTTTTTGGTACCCAATTTCACTTGTGTTCAGATAGGATTACCCCTTTCGGGACCCATACATGAATTACTTTTATAGTTTCCCCAGTATGGATATCCACTAGGGTTCGTGCAAAAACATTATGTGATCTGTTTAGCTTTGGTTTCGCACTTTGACCATTCAGATCTCGTTTGGGCTGAACCTTTACCCATACAGATTTGTCCTTCGTCGAACCACGCCTTTTCTGGTTCTAAATAGACGACTTAGATCCAACTTTCGCTTTATCTTTCTCAAGTTTGTTCTTTAGCCAACTAGGCTTGCAGTTCTCAGGCTTGGTATAACCAATACCTTGTTTTCCCTTATGGTTCAGCTTTGGTGAGATCTGATCATCGTACTTCACCGAATCACATTCATCTTGTATCACACTGGCTTTGACAAAATTCATCTTCTTGAACTTGTCATAGGCCATATCTGACTGAGTACTAGTTTCCAAGAGCTGCTTTCACCAACATTGAAAACTAATCTAGATTTGTCATTCAAAGGTTTTTGGGTCTCGTGCAGCTTTCCCAAGGAAACAGAAGACTTAGTCCAAGAGCTCATCACTTGACTTAATCGCTCATTCTCAGATGAGAGCTCACATGACTTGGTTCTCAAAAGATCATTCTCGATTTTCAGAACTCTGTTTGTAAACTGTCAGTATCCTAAAGCTGAGCAGTGCTTGATTCAACTGAGCTATTTTTCAAACATCCGTTTTCAGCTTTGATCTCTTGAATGTTTGAGATAACTTACGTTACTCATGGACCATTTCATTTAGTGCGTTGATAAGGTCCTCACGTGTAAATTCAGTATTGGAGAAATCAAATACCTCATCATCCGTTGTTTGATTGGCCATCAGGCAGTGAACCTCTTCTTGCTCGCTTTCGCTAGAAGAGCTGCTTGAGGTAGTCTCCGAATCTGAATCCGCTCAGTTCTTGTTGCTCTCTTCAGCAACAAGCACTTTACGATCATCTTCTTGTGGGGCCTCTTCTCATATCCGGTCCTTCTTCTTTCTGTGGATCTTTCTTTGGATCGTTCTGTGGAGCTCTTCTCATCTCTCTTAGATCTGTCCTCTTTATTGGGCCTGTTGCAATCTGATGCGAAGTGCCCTGGTCGACCACAGTTATAACAATTTAAATAAGTAGAAATATTTTCGGATTTGTGTACATTGTTATAAGAAAAAGAAGGGTTTTGAGTTCTTCTCATAAATTTCCCAAGCTTCTTTATGAAGAGGGACATGATGTCGTTGCTTAGTTGCTCTGTTGTCTTGCTAGGTGAGCACTGTTCAGATGTTGTTGCAGCAAGAGCCTTGGTTGGTTGTGATGTTGTTGGCGCCTCAGATCTGGTCTCCAACTCAAACTCGTAGGCTTTCAGATTAGCAAACAGATCGTGGAGCTCAAGCTTGTTCAGATCCTTGGACTCTCGCATCGCCATTGTCTTTACATCTCACTCTGTAGGCAATGCTCTCATCACCTTGAGGGCCAACTCTCTGTTGCATACTCTTTCCCTAGACTTTTAAGCTTTATCACCACAACACTGAATCTCTCATCGAATTCCGCCAGTGCTTCGCCTTCTCGCATCTTGATGTACTCGTACTTTTGTTGGGCAACAGTTAGCTTGTTCTCCTTAGTCTCATCATTGCCTTCACAAATCTGTGTCAACTTCTCCCAAATCTCCTTGGCCGTAGCGGATTTTGCTGAACATATTCTTATCCAGCGTCTTATAAAGAATATCCTTCGCCACATTATCCAAATTCGCCTTTTTCTTATCTTCTGGTGTATACTCCATTCTTGTTTTCTCAATCCACTGTGGAGCACCAGCTGTAATTGCCATCTCCATATTAGCCTTCATTATCTTCATGGTTCCATCTGTAATGACGTACCACATGTCATCGTCTTGCGCGGCTAAGTGGGCTTGCATCCTGATCTTCCAGTCGTCATACTCCTCCTTTGAAAACATAGGAATTTTGTTGTGAGAAGTAGACATATTTAAATATATAATTGCAAAGATCAAACTGTTCAATAACTGAGAGGCTCAGGCTCTGATACCAATTGATAGGATCAATGTAATCGAAAAAGTGTTTAAAATAAGCTTAGGAGTTCAGAAAAGGGGGGGGTTGAATATACTCCTTCTATTTTTTATTTTTCGAAACCTTAAAACTGTTTTTACAAGCCTCGCTTAACTCAGATCTGAGTGACCAGATCTGAGGCTCTCAGTCCAGAGCTGTTCTCTCGGTTAACAAATATTGTGTGGAAAGAAACCGATTAAACAGTGAACAGTTAACAACAAACACAATGCAAGTAAGTAAAAGATAGAGTCAAGATTTGTTTATGAAAGTTCGGATTTTAAATCCTACGTCTCCCCTTCTTCCTTTTCGGGAAGGTTCCACTAGAAGAATTTGATATGTACAACTTCTGTAGACACCCGATCACTTGAGCCTCGCCCACAGTGAACTCCTAGCAACTCCAAACTATGCAGATAACACTGCTGAAATCAAACAATATAGTTTTTCGAACTGCTTCACACAGCAAGTTCGTTACAGACTCAAATCTTATTTTACAATCGACATGAAACAAATGAGTTCTGTAAATCTTCTGGTTCTTTGAACAACATGTTAGAGTAGATGCCCAACAAGCCAACTTGTGGCGTGTGGGTTTTATAGACTCTTGTACAAACAATCTTTATATATGATATTCGCATTCTCTTATATGGCATTCTTTACTTTCATTATGTGTGTAATGATTTACAATTGCGTTGAGTAAAGACCTAGAATGCACTTAAGCGTATGTTAGATGTGATAGTGGGTATTTCTGTAAATCTTCTGGTTCTTTGAACAACATGTTAGAGTAGATGCCCAACAAGCCAACTTGTGGCGTGTGGGTTTTATAGACTCTTGTACAAACAATCTTTATATATGATATTCGCATTCTCTTATATGGCATTCTTTACTTTCATTATGTGTGTAATTATTTACAATTGCGTTGAGTAAAGACCTAGAATGCACTAAAGCGTATGTTAGATGTGATAGTGGGTATGACGGCTATCATGAAACACATCTAATATTCGCTGTGTATTCTGAACATGTTCCTAGTCGATTGGGCCGTCAAAAT